>JAAGKR010009571.1:0-26192 GCA_011419295.1 Clarias macrocephalus | reverse complement strand
AATAAATACATTTTATTTATTTTATACAGTATACAGTGTATGTTACTGTCAAGGATTTGGAGATAAGTGACATATTTAGAGTAGATAATTTGAGCATCATGATGTACTGGTGTAAAAAAAAAAAAAAAAAGTATAAATTGTGACTAAACCGCTGATGATAATGGAGCACTGAATTAACTTGTGTTGACTGTGATCCCAAACACCAGTTTTAGAGGCATTTTTTCCAGGAAAGCTTCTCCGGGCTAACAGGAGCATGGATTTGTACTACTGGAGAAACTGAGCCACGCTGAGAGACTGAGAGAGAGAGAGACTGGAGTGAGAGTGGTGCACTAAAGTGTGTATTCAGAAATGTTAGGCTATTGATTTCTTCTCTAAACTCCTGGGGTGAAATATGAAACGAGAGCTGCAGAAGGATAAATCGCTCTGTAGGATTGTTAATGTGCTTGTTAACCCACTTTAAACATTCCTGCTGCTTTCAGCAGCACTGCAAGCACAATGAAACAAAAAAACAACACACGAAATGGAGTATATATACAGTAAATATACAATAACTGAAGAGTGGGAGACAGATCACTAAAGCTTGACCTTCTTCTTAGTTAACTTCCGCTGTCTTTCTCCACTATTTTTTATGTAATTTAAAAATTTTTAAATTTTGCATTCTCTTAAAAAATTTATTATATATATTATTATTTATTTTATACACAATATAATGTGTATATACTGTATATATATACTGTATATATACATTGCAGCGCAAAGCCATTCATAATTTTCTTAGGTTCAAGCTCTGAACTTGTGGAAACACAACACACATAAACACATAATACTACTACTACTACTACTACTACTACTACTAATAATAATAATAATAATAATAATAATTTTTTAAAGATAAAAATGCTGTTTAGAAAAAACTAAATTCCGAGAATAAATAAGTTAAATACAAGATATTGTTTGTTCATAAACTTTTACTGTAAAAGTATTAAGGTGATGGTGTTTGTCTCTCTCTCTCTCTCTCTCTCTGTGTGTGTGTGTGTGTGTGTGTGTGTGTGTGTGTGTGTGTGTGTGTGTGTGTGTGTGTGTGTGTGTGTGTGTGTGTGTGTGTGTGTTTTCAACTTTTACATGCTGCACTTTGCATAGCTGCACAGTGAAAGGAAATTAAAGATTACAGCTTGAGTTACTGGCACTGAAATATTTCTCAAAATTGATCTTTTCCAACACGCACACAAAAATATTTGTATTTATTTATTTATTTATTTTACATCTGTATTTATGTTTCCTATGCCTTGTTTTGCTGACATACACACCAATACTATAGAACAATACACATAAATACTATAAAAAATATAGTTTATATAATTATTTTGACTGATAGAATTTATAGAACTCTATAGTTTTTTTTTCCATTGGTAAGAGCAGAAGTGTTCACTCCCTCTTCAATTTCAAGTCACTGTGTGCTTTGACCACAGCCTCATACACAGCCTCTTGTCTTGTGAAGGGCATTACAATGAGAACTTCTGGTAAAATACAACATACAATGGGGCAAAATTAGAACTTTTACTATTATAATAATAGTGTTGATTATTTTGAATCCCTCGCAAACTAAGGCAAAGAAAACTGACAGAAAAGGCAGAATGTTTTAAGAACGGAACTTATTGTTTCACTGAACAATAACATATTGTATTTCAAAAAAGTGATTTAGGAGGTTAATTAGCAGCCGTGACAATCATTAACACAGACATGATTGTTCATGGGAAGCTGTTTGATTCCCATTACTGCTGGGGTTTTTCACCGATAGGAATCTGTATGCAGTATGCAGTATGCAGAGTTTGTACGAGAGCTGCAAAATATTGAGAAAATGAATTGAACTAAGTAAGGAAATTTTTAAAAAAGTGAGCATCCATTCTTTGTCCTGAAAGCATTTTGTGTCATTAAAATATTTTTTATAAAAAGGTATATTTAATGAAATGTGTATTTTAGCTCAGACAGACATTGACACAAAAGTTCCTTATAGAAACACATGTTCAGCCCCTTAACAATAACTTATTTTTTCCAGTCCAAAAAAACCAGAAACTTTAAAAACAGCAACAACAACAGTAACTAAACATTATTTTACAAAACTGAAAAATCTAGATGTTTTTCCTTTTAAATGATTAATAGTTGTTTTAAATTAAAGTTGTTGCTCTGTTACTTGCACAAAAGTTGCTCTGAATTAAATGACTTTAGGAATACTCTAAAATGTGACATAGAAACTGCAGCCTTTCCCTTATGTTCGTTTTCACAACTAATTCTGCTGGAAAGATTATTATTCTTGATTCATAAGCATTTCCCATTTGATTTTCCAACAAAAAAAAAAAAGATGCATGGCCTAAGTACTACTAACTACTCACTAACTTTAACCCCAAATATAATTACTTTTCACATGCAGTCATTTCTTATTTATATTTTTGCCATACTTTTATCTGAACTTATTGTAAAATTCCAGGGTTTAACATTTTGAAATGAACCTTTACATATTTTTCCAAACATGATCTCATATTATTTACAGAATCATATATATATGCTTTTTCTGAAAGAGATTGTACAATTTCAGCATAATGAACACTATTTACATTGGTTCTTAACCTTACGAGATTCATATATTTATTTGTATACACTGGCAATAATGATTCATATATCAACATATTTAAAACAAAAGCAGTATTTGCAAAAAAAAAATTATGTTTAGGTTAAACTAATTTAACATAATCAGGCAGATTGTAATTGTAATTTATTTTAGTAAAATAGAGATAATATCAATACGTAAAAGCAACACAAGACCAAATAATAGTTTTTGAGTGTATTGTATATTGCATATATTGACACACACACACACACACACACACACACACACACACACACACACACACATATATATATATATATATATATATATATACAGTATATATAACTGAGTGATAAAGGGAACAGATTAAGGTGTTTTGAGTGCAAATAACAGCTTAAATAATTGTGATGCAATTTATAATGCAAACTAAAAATTTATATATATATAATATATAATTTCAGATTGTTACTCTGACATATGTGCCAAATAAAATATAGTACATGCTTGGAGGGAGAAATTGTGAGTGTTGTTTAAAATAACATAGTGCTGTCTTAAATGGCAAAAAAAAAAAAAAAAAAAATTGCTCTGGTAAAAGGTAAAAAAATAAATAAACAAAAGTCACCAAATTTGCCAAAGTATCAAAACACATGGTTCAACTGAATAATGAAACAAACCTAGAGGTTTATATTAAATATATGAAAACACGGAAATAGCCCATTAACTTGAATTACTTACCCAGTCAGTGAAAATGTGCACTCAAATTAACTCTGGCTCAAAACACTGCTGGCCTTATCTGACACAATTGGCACTGTTATTAAGGAAAGAGAAGGCATAACCATGTTTTAGGAGATACATTACCCTTACAGTGTTTCTCTAATAATTGCCCTTGCTGTCATCTAACTTGCTTTTTTACTTGGTTAAAAAGGCTAAAATGTCTAGACAGCAAATTTGAAATCATCTCCTCTGTGGAGTTATAATGTAAATAAACAATTCACTCCATCCTGGAAATAGTGGGTGGTGGAATAAACTGTAGAGACAGAAAGAAAACAAAAGTCACTATAGAAACAAACACTGTTATTGAGAGGAAGGCGAATAATTACACTTGGATTTGCTGCATTGTATTATTTGGACAAGAGGCATTCCTCAGTTTTGTATGCTGGCACGGAGCTAAAGCAGGCTTTTTACATCTTTATGATACAGTGTGACTTTGATTACAGTGGACGAAATGATATTGTACAAAACTGAAAAGTATAGATTTTTCTATCATTATTTAAACCATGAGCTCTGTCTTGGCAATACACCTAGTTTTTGTCTTCTTTAAAACAAACTTTGACAATATAGAAACAGTGATGGGGTGTTTGCTCATGTGTAGAAGTATAAAACAACGAGAGACAGTATGGAAGACTTTTTAACATTAGCCACCAATGATGAATTGAATTCACTCATGCATTTCAATGGGGACAAAAGTTTAACATTATAAAAACCTATACTGCCCAGCCATATACTGCTTTTTGCTTTGACGACAACATGCATTCACCATGGAACCATTTTGAAAAACCTTTGCAATATCACAACATTTATTAATTTCATTTATCCGGAGTCACATAATTTCTCTCCAAGATCTTTTATTGGTGATTGGAGAGTTGGACTGCTGCATAAAGTCTTCTTCAGCACATGCCATACAAGTTGAGAATCTCCACGTGTGGTGGCCAATCCATGTGTGAAAATGATGCCTCATGTTCCCTGAACCACTCTTTCATAATTTGAACCTGATGAATCTTGGTGTTGTCAGCTTACAATTTGCCAGTGCCGTCAGGTGGAAAAAAAAAAAAGATCAGTTGATGGAAAAACCTGGTCATACAGTATATTCAGGGAGTCAGTTGATCTCATTGTAAGGAAAGGCATAACTTTGCTGAACTAAAACCTGAAACAACCTCAGATAATAGCACTGCCCCGCAGGCTTGGACAGTACGTACTATGCATGATGGATACAGTACATCACTTTATCTGTCTCTTGCCTTACCCTGATGCTCCCATCACTCTGGAACGGGGTAAATCTGGACTCATCAGACTACATGATCTTTTTCTCGTGGTCCACAGTACAGTACATTCTTTATGCTTCCTTCAAATGAAAGTCTTTTTTTCTGATTAGCCTCACTGGCTTTGTAAGTCTACACAACTGTTCAGTACCAGTCCTTTGAGTTTGTGTGTGTGGAAATGCTTTAGCTTTCACTATTAAATGTAGCCATGACTTCTACTTTTTATGATTTATCTTCACCAAATTATGTGTGATCTTGATCTTTTTTTTTTTTTTTTGACCACATTTTTTTAAGATCTTGGTTTCCCGCTTTTAACAACGAGTTGGAAAGTTCTTAACCAAATATTAAAAGTTTCAGCAATCTACTTAGATGTTTTATTTGCTTGATACAGGACAATAATTTGATCCTTCTGTCTTTTGACATGGTCTAAGAAATTAGAAGCTACTTAATGCAACAGTTAGGATTAAAGAACTTGTTGCCAGCAATTATCCAATGGAAGCTTCCTACGTATTTTCTTAGTTAAATCCAGGTGGTTACTTTTTTGGCTGGGCAGATACACATAACTACCTGGCCAACCATATTTACAACACTTTTTTTTTTTTAGCTTTCTCTTAGGGGCCTTGGCAGAGGGAAATTTGTTTCATTTAGCGGACAGTTCTGATCCAGATCCGACTTGGATCCGCTTTGCCTCTAGCAGATACACATCACAGATACAGATACCTGTACAAGCCCCAATGGAAGATACAAATTAAATGGCCAAGGACACATGAGCAGTTGCAATGACAGATCAAACCTGCCATGCCCTTGTCCTGATGACCAGGCACTACAATGCAGAGCTTGATGGGAATCAGACTGGTTTTGAAGAAGTTGTTGGGCCTTACGCATAAGCAAACCCAAACCAACGATCATTGTTGGTTTAATAAATATGCATGGCTATTAACCTATGCATTAGCAGTATTCTTTAAACACAAAACATACACAAGGAGATGTGGAGGATGCAAACATATATAATAGATCATTTACAGAAGATGGCAATCTTTGCTGCTCAGGGTCAAATGACAATGTGGAGCTGATATTAGATTGGACCACCATCTACTCCTTGCAAAATGCCAGCTTTGATTTAAATGCCTACTCATCAACAGTGGCAGCTACACCCATTTGATGTCAACATGCTCAATGCCCCCGACATCACCAGTCAATTTAATTGGAACTCAGACACCAAGTTCAGGTGTTTACAGATGCAGTCATACTCAAAAGTCAATGTACCAAATTTGGAGAGACAACAATTGTGAGTTCCAAGAAGACTCTGGGATGAAATTCCACCAGAAATGTTAAAACATGGAAGCCAGACCTGGTTCCAAAGTGGAAGATTGTGTATGGACCAGATCTTCAAACCATCATTAAACAAAGCACAAAATTCCAACAGTTGCTCTGAGTTAACTTCATTGATTCTATGAAAGAATTTGACAGAATTCAACACAATACTTTCTGTAATATCCGCTGTGCTTATGGCATTCCAATCCATTTTGTTGAGCTGTCGCGTTATCTTTATCAAGACTCGAGACCTGTGTTCGACAAGGGTGAATCTTATCGCTGTTTCTTTCTACTCGCAACAGACTTTGCTATGATCTCCCACTTGCTGATCTCAATTTTGCAGATGAAATTACCTTACTCATAAAAACCCAGAGGAGCCTTAATGTTTTAATGTTACTGACAACTTTCAAATGTAAATCTTCAAAGCTTCAAATCAAGAAATCAATGCCATTAAGACAAATATCATGCAGGTCAGATACATGTGTATCCCCATGCCTGTGTATGTAGGATGATAGTATTGAAGAAGTTGTATATGTTTTTTAACTGTGCTGTCTTCACCATATGCTCCGGATCAGTTTCAGTTGACAAGTCATGTCCTGCATCTCTGCCACCCAGAAACAGTTATGATGTGGATGCCGCAGTAGGGGAAGCAGAAACAAGTCCGCCCCAAAACCCCAAAAGAATCTTCATCAAAGACTTACAAGCAGTCTGTTGTTCATGGCATGAGCCCGAAACTACTGCTGTTGATCATCTGCACTGGTGAACACCTCGGACTAACTAGCAGTACAATATAGAATACACTATAGTTTGACCTGGCAAAACAGTGTAAATAACCCAAGCTGTTGGGAGGCGCTTCTACTGTAGGAATAACTTTAGCAAATTTTAAATCTGTGTTAATCATAGTCAGAGGTGGGTAAATGCTATTCAGAGGTGGGTAAACAATATTTCAGAAATTTAGAAGGTGCAATGACGTATACACATCTTTAGCCTCCAGTGGACCCCTGGTTGCGTAGTTTCCATACATATCGTTTGATTTAAAGTTTCTGTGAATCCTATTTAAAATAATAAAATGCTCTGCTGTTTTGTACTTAATAGATTTGATGATTACTCACTGATCTGATAGAAATAAATCTTATTAACAAACCACTGCACTTACCTTATTTTCACAACACATTTTGGTATAAATAAATAAAACTACTGCATTTTCCTTCATTTACTCTTTATTCTTATTACTTTTATGCACACAGAGACAAATTCTATTCTTGTTTGGTCATCTGGTTGGAAAAGAAAGAGATAAATGGCTTTTTAAAAATTATTTAACACAGTGAGACTCACATGATGTACTTCTGAGGATTTCGCATTCAGGCGTATAATGGATAGCAATGGAGTTGACAAAAGAAGAGTAATAGCCATCTAATGGTCATTCATTTTTCACTTTCACATTAAATTAATTCATTTGACAAAGGCTTTTATGCAAAGGCAAAAGAGGCAAAAGATAATTCAAACACTTAACTGTTAAAAGAGTTGTGCATGATACAATTTACTGGAAACAAGTGCTAGATAGCTGAAGATCAAAAAATGGCAGAGAGAGAGAGAGAGAGAGAGAGAGAGAGAGAGAGAGAGATTGAAATAAGATAAAGAAATACCCTGATTGTAAATCAAAATCAGCAACCATGCTCTGCATCTAATAATACGAAGGCAAAAACGATTTTAGAAACAATTCTTATATTGTTTTGATAGGGAAAAAATCACTTTGTCTATATTACTTGATAAGTCAGGAACAAGTACAGTATAACTGTTCACAAAAAGGTGTTTAAGTTAGCCATTTGTTGAAGCTGCAGAGAATTTCTAACATTAGATCACCTCTGGTAGATAACATGAAGTAATGAGCATATTTTGTTTAGTACAAGAGTTCATAAACAAATACTTATTTGCATGAATTCATTTGCAAATAACAACAACAACAACAATAATAAGCATAATAATAATAATAATAATAATAATAATAATAATAATAATAATAATAATAATAAATGAAAATGGTTTGGGCTTTAAATCAATATATTTTACAGACACCCTAATATTTCTCCTTTGCTTGTTAGGATAAAATCAATTAATAGAGCTCTTGAATGTGACATCAGACCCAATGTAAGAGCAAACCATCTGCTATCCTGTCTGGTAATGACAAAATAAAAGCCAGTTGTTGTGCATGGGACTAAAAAGGGTCAAAAGCCTGAAAGAGAGTTTTATTAGTTTTCAACTGACAAAAGGTGGTTATCAGCCATCCAGAGGAGAGACAAGGCTAATCCTAGTCAGATGTGACCCTGCTGTTGATCACTGTTGCTTGTGTAGCCTTCAGGTCTGTAGACTGGAAGGCCTACAATGTCACTTGGCCAAATCTGATCGAAGGAATCTGCAAAGCCAAACAACACAAACACCAGATTGAGGAACACTTCAACTCTGCCAACCTCTGATGCCTGTATCAAGGGATTCCAAGGAAAAACAAAAGAGGATTTCAGATAATCTGGAGTCCACACCTCTGAGAAACTTACCTGATTCCTAAACTCCTCCTTTCTGACACAAAGGTTGTGTCCTTTATGACACAACCCTCCCTCTTTATAAAAATAGCTCACATGTGCTCCAAGATACTTGTGAAACCTTTGAAAGCATTTTCACTAACTGCATCTCAGTATGGTATAGCAACTGCCACGCAACATAAAGCTCTCGAGAGAGGGTAAAGCCACTCAATAAATCATCAGCACTCAATTACTCACCATGGAAGACATTCTGCAAAGGTCAAAAGACATTACCAAAGATGCCTCACACCCTCCTCCCATCAGACAGGCACTACAGAGCGTCAGTGTCTGAACAGACCCTCTGGCTGTTTTCATATTGAACAGCAAATTTCTTTTTCTCTGAACACTACGGGCAAGTTGGAGCGCCAGTTAGCCTAATCTGCAGGTCTCTGGATTGTGGGAGGAAACCGGAGTACCCGGAAGAAACCCACCAAACACGGGGAGAACAAGCAAACTCCATGCACACAGAGACAGGAATCAAGCCTAAATTCAATTCCGTTTTAATTAAAAATAGTGATTTCATTATTGGTATATATGAGAAACCAGACTCATCAGGGAACCCATCATTTGAGTGATATCAGATAGCTGAGATTGATCTGCAGTCATACTGTATGAAAGGAGGCTAGAAGTTAAGCATAGCAGGAAATGTGTTAATATAGAATTCAATTTCATTATTGAAGGCTCAAGTGCAAAACTGGTTGTGGGGATTTCAATCCTGAACTACTGAGTAGTTCTTGGCCTCAGTAAGAACAGATGAGGCCAAGACCATTTTCTTGATCAAGTGGAAAGAACGTAAAAAACAGGACAATATTAGGTTGTCTGTTAAGGAGCTAGTTTAACTGCCAAAAAACATTAAAATATAATAATTAATTACACTAGACTTAACTATCAAAAAGTGCAAGAGTTTCAACAACCCTCTAGCCTAGCGTCCATAAATACCTACTCTCTGTGATTATATGCATGTGGGTGGATGTAACTAACAGGATGTCGATTAGAAACTAGTTAACCACTCTTTCTAGAATGGTAAGGTACATACATCTATAGTACATTCTTGCTATAAAGATATGAAAAGATCTCAGAACTCAAGGCATGTTAAAACTTGAGGTGGACAGGCTTCAAAAGCAAGAGACCACATTGGTCTCCACTGCTCTAAGCTAAGAACAGTTAAGTCTAAGGCTACAGTGGTCAGAGACTCACCAAAAATGTCCGTTTAGGGTTGGAAAAACCTTGCCTGCTTTGAAATCTGAAATGCTTTTCTGTTTGCCACAATTAAACAAATAAAGTGGTCTATGAGTGTGTAGTGTGTTTAGAAAAAAATTCAGACCGTTTCACTTTTTGCATTATTTATTTTATTGTTTATTACATTTTCAATTGATTCCATGTCAGCAAAAAGTCCTTCTTTAAATCTTTTTAATGGACATTGATCTATAATTGATTGGCACCCTGTCCAGGGTGTACTCTGTTTCGTGCCTAGCCCTGGATAGGCTCCAAGCCTACGTGACCCTGAATACAGGATAAAGCGGTATAGACGATAAGTGAGTGATCTATATATAATCAAACAATAAACCTATGCAAGAAGTAATTTATTTTAAATTAAATAGTTAAAAACAATGGTGAAAGAAAACTTTACTTTTACAATAATAATAAATGAATGTTTTCAGTCAGTAATATTCTACATTAAATGGAACCTATTGTATCTGCTATCAAAATATTGTGTTTAACTACAGAAATGCTGTAAATAAATAAAGTCAATTTGAAAATTGCAATGTGTGCTGGACACTGACTCTCCATGACTGGAGTTGAAGAACCGGGATTTTATATAAACCATGTCTAGAATGGTGCCAGCATCATATTTGTTTACACAATATATTTGGTTATACACATAAGCTAAAATAATGTTAAACAATTGTATGCAGACACCATTGCATCCACAAAAATTGACAGTAAGTTTAAGCTAGCTAGCTCTTGTTAAGGTACCAGTGTCATAATCTACATTTTGTTTGTCTAATTTAATAAAGTGCCAAAGTTGATTCATTAAGTGATTAGAGATTATTTAAGAAAGAAATTAAGTTGTCATAATACTACTTACCAAAATTCTAAGAAGTTGACCTCAAATAAAGAAAAAAGCGTTTTAGTCAAGCCTCAACTAAGCGTGTGCACTGGAAGTCAAAGCATCTCCTTAAACACAAGTTCCTCCTCTTCAAACCTAAGTTTTCTTGTATAAGTAAGAGCTTTGTAAGAAACTACTCTGCTGTAGTTTTCATAATACAAGGTCCCAACAAGCAGCCGGTACCTGTTGATCAAAGTAGGCAAGGCAGAACAAAAGATACTAGCAGTTTATTTAGATACAATGGCACAAAACCATTTCATATTTTATAAATCAAAAGTAGCATTTGCAAAATACTAATTTTCACTGGGATTTTGGATAAGATAGGGGAGATGTGATCATATTTTCTGGTTCCAGCAAGGACTCTGGCTGCTGCATTGTGGACTGACTAGAGCTGATGTATGCATTTAGTAGAACAATCAGACAGGTAACAAAATAAGTTTTCTCTTCATCATGTACTGGCATTATATAGAGGGGCCCAAAAATGTATACACACTTCTACATGAAAATATATGCCTCTCATTGGTATCTTTGCACATTTATATCGATGAGGTGGACCCAGTGGAGTGGAATATGGTCAAAAACAAGTAGGATTAGCATCCCCAAGATGTAGTTCCCGAGTGTGAGGACTATCAACTTTTATGGATAAACTCTCCTTCTTAACGTCACCACTTGGGATAAAATGCCCCAGCCCTCTGTCTGATGTGTCAATTTGTAAGATGAAAGGGAGAGAAAAGTCAGTAAAATGCAAAACGTTTTCATGAGACTACACCTAACCAATTGAGGAGTCCATCAATTAAATGCACATAAAATTTAAATATATATTTTTTTTATAGTCCACACACAATCAGACCGACCTGTTTGGCACCACCGGACTGCTCAAATAACTATGGGACTGCTCTATGTTCCCCAGACTTAACCTGACCCACTTTTTACTGGTCTCCTGTGCACAGCCATGAGCTCCTGAAGTGAAAGATGGTGGTGCAGCAGTAGCCTGTTTTTACATGGTATATGGGCATCAGAACAACCAGAGTTTGTACATACATCTGCCTGTCATTTTTGCAACCCAGGAAACAACATACAAGAAGCTACGCAATCGCGGCTTGCTGTGAGGACCAGGCTTCCAGTCCTCGGTATTGCCTGATGGCAATGGCTCTCCCATCCATCATTTTATCCAATGTCTGCTCCCTGGACAATAAACTGGACTACACATCACTGCAGCAGACTACATGGTGCGAGACTGCTGCGTCTCTGTTTTCATACTTAGTTCCATAACTGCTTTAAACTTCCTTTACGAAAGCAGGAAAAAAAAGTCATTTAGTAACATTGTAAAAGTTTAATACGAAGTTGTTGGTTGTGCTATGACATCAGGTTTTGGATAAATTGTCTTGCTAGTGCGGTAATTGTGGCTAGGCTGGTGAATACATTTAGCTAGGTAAATTAGCTACATTTAGCTAGTAATTCCTGTATAAGCTAACACAGCCTTGCTTGTTAGCTAGCTAGCTGTTTGTTAATTTCTTAACAATTAGCTCGATATCTCACTATATATAGCTAACTGTGTTTGCTCTCCTGGATTGTATTTATGTTTGAGCACAAACTGGTAACTCTTGCTGGCTTACATAGTAACTTGGATGTTTAGCTGCTAGGCTAACTTTCCATTTTTAATGATGGTTTTCCTTCACCAAGCTCTCGCATTGTTGACTAGCAGGACCTCGGACTGATACAGAGCGGACTGATACTGCTTGAGAGTTCGATTACAAGTGTGTGTAATCTAATGTTAAATGGTTTGGGTGGCTCTCAAGTGTTTTAAGGCAATAAGCACGACATCAGACTGAGGTTTGCCAGTTAGCCCTCGAGGCGGAAAGTGATGTTATAAAGTGTGTTAGGGCTGAATGGATATATAAAGCGCTGTATAAATAAATTTAATTGAATAGAGACATGGCTCAGTGACAGACACCACTATCAGCTAGTCTCGTTTTGTGCTAATAGAAATGCAGCTCTGTTCGGTAGGACACACTGGATCTTGTTTGCCCAAACCTCAGAGAGGCAAAGCACGCACATGTCCAGAGAATTCACAACCACTTCAGAGACAGCGGTGACACAGCACATCTGCCCGTGACAGTAACGGCTCAGTTCCAGAAGTGCTGAACAACCTCTATGCTCGGTTCGAAGCACAGAACAATGTGATGGCGAAGAAGACCACCACTCCTCCCAACAACCAGATGCTATGTCTCACCATCAAAATTCTATGCTGAGTCAACCCATGTAAAGCTGCTGGACCAGATAATATACCTGGCGGAGTGCTCAGAGAATGTTCTTACCATCTCTCTGAGCAGTATTGTCGTTCCCAAATGGTCCAAGATGAGCTCTATTATCCTATTTCTGAAGAAATTTTCTGTGTCTAGTCTCAATGACTACTGTCCTGTTGCACTCACACTTATCGTTATGAATTGCTTTGAGCAGCTTGTCACGAGGTATATCAAGACCTTGCAGTCCCCCTCACTGGATCGGTTGCAGTCTGTGCATCATCCTAACCATTCCATGGATGATGCCATCTCCACCACACTCCATCTGGCCCTCACAAACCTACCTAGACAACAAGGACACCTATGTTCAAATGCCATTCATGGACTTCAGCTCAGCATTCAATACTATTATCCCCAACACCTGATTGGGATGCTGAGCCTGCTGGGCCTGTACATCTACATCTGTAACTGGATCTTGGACTTTCTGACCAGAAGGCCTCAGTCAGAGGAGATCGAAAACAGCACCTTCAGCACCACCACACTGAAAACTGGGGCCCCCATGGGCTGTGTGCTCAGTCCCCTGCTGTTCACACTGCTGACTCACGACAGTGTAGCGACACAGCATCACACTGTCAAGTTTGCTGATGAGATGACCGCGGTGGGTCTCATCAGCAAAAACAATGAGTCAGCATACAGAGAGGAAATGCAGAGACTAACAGACTGAAAACAACCAGTCTCTGAATGTTGATAAAACAAAAGAGATGGTTGTTGACTTAAGGAAGAAATTAATGGACCACTCTCCACTGAACATCAATGGCTCCTTTGTGGAGATCGTCAAGAGCACCAAATTTCTTGGTGTCCACCTGGCGGAGAATCTTACCTGGGACCCCAAAACCAGCTCTTTGAACAAGAAAGCTCAGCAGTTTATTTTCTTCCTGAGAAGACTGAGCTTTCACCACCTTCCCCCACCAATTCTAACCATCTTCTATAGATGGACTATAGAGAGCATCCTGAGCAGCTGCATCACTGTCTGGTTTGTAAATTGTGCCATCTCGGACCGCAAGACCCTACAGCAAATAGTAAGGACAGCACAGAAGATCATTGGGGTCTCTCTTGCCTCTATCACAGACATCTACACCACATTCTGCATCCACAAAGCCACCAGTGTTGTGACTGATCAGACACATGCACACTCTTTATCCTAAAAAGGTACCAAAGCATTCGGGCCCTCACATCCAGAATGTGTAACAGCTTCTTTCCACATGCCACATCTCCTCAATAAAAAGTGACTGGACTGATAAAAACACACACACTCACACACACGCTCAGATAAACACAATCACCTCAATACAGTGGGACTGGACTGACAAACACATTCGCAAACAGACACATCTACCATCTAGCAATTTCAAAACAAAAAAAATAATAAAACAATATTTATTAGGAGTTAGTTACTTACAGAGTTATTTGACCCAGTGTGTGTTTTGCTTTTAGGTAAGGATTATACTGAATTTCATTATTACCAATTCAGTCATTCACCAATTCAAACAAGGTTAAACTCCATTGTGTTTTATTTTGCCTCTTGTAATGCAAATAAAAGTGGCTTGATCTACCTGTCCCTGTTTTTAGCACCATTGTGAACAGACATGAATCATATTTTTTAATATCTGATTAAATCATTCAACCAGACCATCCATTTGCAGATGGTAAATGTTGGTACAAATTCATTTACTGTCTATTAATCTTTACAGATGACTTAACATGACATAAAAGCAGTGCCTTGATCAGTTAGAATCTCTTTTGAGACTTGGGACATAAGATGGAAGAGTTTGTTGGCAATAGTGAGTGAGCAAAAGTGTAGTAGTAGTAGTCAGAGAGTCCACTATGACTACTACAAAGTGATGTTCCCATAAAGTTTGTCCTAATGGCCTACCATCTTTACCAGTCGTTTAAAGGAGATCTCTATCAGCATTAAGGATTTCACAATCTGACATTTTCGACGTGTCATACACCACTTATGCTCATTCCTGTTAGTGTTCAGCCAATGATAACATGAGGTTGTTTATTTTTTTATCTACTCCTAAATGGTCAACTATAGGATTTTAATGAGCTGTCTGGATTTTTTTTTTTGTGTGTGACTTGTCTAGTGACACCTGATTTTGCCTCCTTTTAGGGATTTTGTGGAAATATGATATTGTGTCATGGACACACACAATTTTTTTTTTTTACTGTACATGCGTGGTCACAATGCTTTAGTAAACAGTACACGCACTCAGGGATGTTGACTATATTAGTGAGGCATGCGCACTGAGACCGAGCATGGGAGGCGATTACCCATAATCCCGCAGTGCGACTGACTCAGGTGTGATCACAAAATATGAGTTTTGAAAGTGAAATATTAGGCCGGATCTGAGGTAAATCAATTAATTTGACAAAAAGTTGCGTCATAGTGTGAGATGAATAATAAATAATAAATTTGAATATAATTGAAAAGTTTATTTATTTCTGTAATTCATAAAAAGGAAATAATGTACTACAGTATATAAATTAATTACACAAAGGCTGATATACTGTAGTTCAAGAGTTTCTTTTAAATTTTGATGATTATGGCTTACAGCTAATGAAAATACAAAATTCAGTATCTCAGAAAATTAGAATATTACTTAAAACCAATAACAATAATATATATATTTTTTTACACAGAAATGTTGGACTCCTCAAAAGTATGAACGTGTACAGCACTCAATACTTGGTCAGGGCTGCCTTTGCATTAATTACTGCAGCAATCCGGCGTGAAATGGAGATAATTTATTTGTCGCACAGCTGAGGTGTTATAGAAGCCCTGGTTGCTCTGCCTTGAGGTCGTATGCGTCCATGTTGGCATCAGTATTTGGCCCAACATCATGTCCGTTGGCCCACCATTGGTTTAGTAAATAATGCCAAGGTTGAAAATTGGAAAACAGAAATTTCATCACAATTAAAATTTATAATTAATGTGTTCTATTTTTATTGGTGATGATGAAAAGAGTCTATTTTAATTTCCGATTTTGCCATTATCTACTGAACCAACATTGGGCTAACCTAATTTTGGCCCCACCAATGAGCCAACATTGGGCCAATGGACAAAATGACATTGGGCCAACCATTGATGCCAACAGTGGCCCAACGTACAGTATGCATTGCCGTTGGCCCAGCATTGGCCCTTCAGCAGTGTGCTATTTGGGTTGTCATGCTGAACATTGAACATTTATCCCTGTCTAAGCTGAGTGCACTGACCAGTTTCATTATCCCTTATGCTCAAAAGAAGATGATATTAGCAGTTGACAAGCAGTACCTGGTTTTCACCAGATATAGTTTTTGGGGTTCAGCTTAAAAAGTTAATTTTGCCTTGGTAGGAGGAAACTGGGAGTTTTCGCATTTTGCACCCAGTTTGTTACAGTGCCACTGACTATGTTAAGTTTGGGAGCCTCAACGCAGGAACTCAGAGGGAAGAGCTGTACGAGCTTGGCTGCAAGAGTGATTGTGTACATGTTCAGGGGGAATTTATTGCTCGGGAAAGCACAACACTGAACTAAGGTCAGGTCGCCATCACGCCGCCCTGTTTGTCTTAACTCAAAATCTCTCTCAAAAACTGAAATAGTCTTTTCTAAGCTTGGGGAACACCTATCACATTGCATGCTGCTTACGATTCTACCATCTGTCTCTTTCTCTTTCAACTTATCAATTTATTTATTTATTTATTATTTAAGTTCTCTTTTGTGTGTGTGTGTGTGTGTGTGTGTGTTTGTGTGTGACTTATCACCACTTTTTTCAGTGGCTTAATATAAGTGCCTTAACTTGCGCTTCGACTTGTCTTTGCTTAGGTTTCAGCTCATCTTTGTCTCGTTTTGCCTTTGTCTTCTTCTTCTTCTTCTTTACTGGGTGATAGCTAATGTTTTGTGTGCCAGTGTCTGGTGGCTTAAATAGACTTACAGCCAGGTGTCATGCATCTGGCCTGATTACTGACATGGCAGGGTTGCCTAGCAACCATGCTTGGCCACTGATCTGTTTACCTGGAAATCTACGGAGTAGATGTCTCTGGATTTGCCTGCCAAGCAGGGAAGACTACCAACCTACAATGACCCTGACCAAATGACAAGCTTCTAGTTAATGTTTTGCAGTGACTGGTGAATGTTCTAATGCCTATTGAGTTACATTAGGATCAACATTAGAAAATGGATATAAAAAGAAAAATGTAAGTATTATGCACATGTAAGTTACAATATCCACTTCTGTAAAGAACATAAAAAAATTACATTGTGTAACTTTTATAAAATACAACCTAATATGACAGATATACATATAAGCCATAAGTAACATCTGGTATAAAGCATCATGGTAGCATTTTGTTGGTTGCCATATATCTCACCTATAGTGTGATCTTCGGTCAGCAGGAAAAAGCTAAAAATGGGAGAAAAGTAAACATTAAACATACTGAGTAGTGGTGAATGGACATTTTCAGACTAATAATTCATACTTGCACTTGTTAAGCAGCAATGGGGGAAATGTAGAGTGATCTCGTAGGGATTTGAAGCCCATGTGCTCTACTTTCTCAGATCTGGAAAAGCCAACAGTGTGATTTATAATGGGCAGGAAAAATATGCTGATCTCGCATAAATCAAACAGCAAAAACTGAACTCTATTGCATATGCCACTTTTTAGGCCTACAGTACACTCTAGGTATTGTAGGTTAGAGGGTGAGAGTGAGAAAAAGTACAAGATGCAAGAGGGAATTTTTAGACTTAAGTTCCTCATAACTGTATTTTTTCTTGCCATTTGTGAAATATGATTTGTTACAGACCTGTAAGTGTGAATGAAATATCATAGGACTTAGGGGTATGTTTTTCTGTTTTTTTTTTTTTTTTTTTTTAACTGCTGAAGTAAAACACTGCACTTCATATGTATACAGTATCATTCCTATATTATAAAACGTATGACTTGAGAGCAGCAGATCTGTTTTTCTCAGTTTACTGGTCTGTTACCTCTAATAAATCACATGACACACAGCTTGGCCAGTGCAACCATTTCAAGCTTTCTGAACAATGGAAAATGTGATTTTGAAATACCAGTACTGTATACCCATAAAATGGAAAAGAAATGTAGCATGAGTTATTGGCATGAACATGAACATGAGTGGTGATGAACAGTTGCACACTCTGACCTTGTGAGTGCTTATTCCAACTATTAGGAATAAGCATGGTAAAGTAATACCTCCAGAAATAAAGCATTTAATCATATTGTTTCCGCTATTTATACAACAATATAAGTTTTAAGGGATTGTAAGCATAAGGCTCCTCAACAGGTTTAGTCACTGTCACATACAGATTCACATGGACAGTTTGACTACAAAACACATTAAATGACTATTCTGTAATTCATACATTTTGGCAAATTACATTCCTCAGGCACACTATGTTGTCAAGCAAAAAAAAAAAAAAACTTCTAAAATAGTGAAGAAATAGCTATGTCAACTTTAGATACAAAATAAAAATGGAATTTACAAAACTTAAAAATAACTTTGGTAATATGACAAGCTGCATTTTATGGTTAATGAACCACAAAAGAGAAAAGAAAGGTGTTACTGGGGAGGAAATTATTTACCAAACATGGTGGAGGGCATTAAGCCCAAACAACTCCTCCTTGGACTCATTTGTCCATAGAACATTGTTTCAGAAATTTTGTGATTTGTTTAGAAACAGATATACTTGCATGTTCTTTTTAAACAGAAG
The DNA here is from genome assembly GCA_011419295.1 of Clarias macrocephalus. Lineage (NCBI taxonomy): Eukaryota > Metazoa > Chordata > Actinopteri > Siluriformes > Clariidae > Clarias > Clarias macrocephalus. The sequence continues at coordinate 7,537 of JAAGKR010009571.1, read as the reverse complement.
TGGCTTTCTACTGGCAACCCTTCCGAACAAACTGTACTTGTTCAGTCATCTTCTAATTGTGCTATCATAAACATTTAACATGTTCAGTGAGGCTTGTAGGTACAGATATGCAACCTCGGGGTGTTTTATATTTTTCTGAATATTGCACAGTCTGACCTTGGGGTCGTGTGCTGAAATGTCCTCTCCTGGGAAGACTGGCAACTGTCTAGAATGCTTTTCACTTTTGAATAGCATTCTCGCTGTAGAATAATGCACTCCAAATTCTTCGGAAATTATTTTATAACCCCTTCCAGACAGATGTGCAGGAACAATTCTCTGTAACAACTGTCTTCTCTAAGACCATTGTCGTTCCATCTTGGCATTGCATTAACACACTTGAACGCTCCAGACCAGCAAACTGCCCAAACTTCTGCTTTTATAGAGGTCTGCACACCTGCTAATGATCAGTTAATAAAGGACTGATGATTAGCAGAACCTGGCTGCCACTTATCCTCTTAAAGTTCTGTGTTGTTCTTCCATCTGTATGTCATTTCTACCTCTTGTTTACTGAGCTGTTCTGGTTTCACACTAGACATTAGCAACTGGAAAGTATTTTGATGTAGGAAAATTTAAATTACGTGTCATGCTGTTATTGAAATACTGTAATAAATAAATAAATAAATAAAATTAAAAAATCAAGTCTGCCTAAGAATTAGATTCTTATTTTATCTAAGAATTTTAGCTGGTCAAAATAAACACAGCCTTCAAATTATTTTGATATAATGCTAACGAAATAGAAATGAAAGCAGAGTCAATTAAAACTTTTGTATTTACTATATGAAGCTAATTAGTATGGTGGTGTAGTGGTTAGTCCTGTCACCTTGCACCTCCAGGGCCCGGGTTCGATTCCCGTCTCTGTGTATATGGAGTCTGCATGTTCTTCCCATGCTTGGTGGGTTTCCTCCGGGTACTCCACTTTCCTCCCACAGTCCAAAGACATGTAGGTTAGATTAATTGGCATTCCTAATAGTGTGTGAATGAGTGTGTTTATGTGTGTGCCCTCCGATGGACTGGCACCCAGTCCAGAGTGTACCCCGCCTTGTGCCCTAAGTCTCCTGGGATAGGCTCCAGGCCCCCTGTGACCCTGAATACAGGATTAAGTGGTATAGATTATGAGTGAGTGAGTGAGTGAGTGAGTGAGCTAATTAGTCAATGATATATGTTCTAGTAGCCGTTTAAGTTTAGTTCACTGAGCGCTTACCCTATTATCAGCCTTATTTCTTTATATCTTGTTGAAGTCGCATTGGATCTGGTGTCTATTGAGCAAATGTGACAAAGAAAAGAATCACACGGATTAGCTGGGGAAAATAATAGCCCCAAACAGAAAAAGAATATGTCTGATTTCTGTACAGTGGTGCAGGCAGTATCATTGCTGTTCAAAACCTATGAGGTGCCAGGTTTGACTCTTAGTGTCATTTCCAAAGTGACTCTTTAAATGGGTGAGTGAGTTATATATAGCTTTATAAAGTAAATATTATAAAATTGATGGTGACAGCTTTTTATTTCTATTTCTCACCACAAGTTAAAAAAATATTTCTTCACTGTACTTTAATTAGGCCAAATATAAATTTTAGGTTCAATGAGTCACCAAGGGGGAGAAGCTTGAATTTTTCTTTCCTTTATACCTGCCACACCATTGTTGAATTTACCATTATTTTTTATACCATAGCTAACTATCCAAGCAATAATTTAGATTTTTTCAGAAGTTCATTTTTTAAGTATGTTCTTATGTATCTAGATTAAATGGATTTTAAACCCATTTCTTCACCTGTACTAAAAAGAAACTTGTGATAAATGGTGGAAACAAGGTTGTGTGTAAACAAAGATAATCCGTCAGACTAATTACAATGTTTTACAAAAAAAAAAAAACATTAACAGAACTGTGAAAAGCAAGATGCAACATTGAACATAGAAGCCATGCGACGTGATTATAATTTTTTTTTGTAAAGCTGCTTTAAAAATAAAATTCAATAAAATTTTATTTAAAAGTTTTACTTTATTTGATCCAAGAATTCATGAAAGAAAGGAAGAAGGTTAGCTAGGGTTAGATGGTGAGGTGATTTAGTGTGTCTGTAGTAGGTCTACAGTTTAGGATTCCCATCTGTTATGAATCGGACATGATATACACCTTCATCCCCTGGCGCACACACCACTGCCTTGTCTGTGTGTTACATTAAATTTATATTTCATGCACAAATCCTACTAATGCCTGGACACATGGATATAAAGTGAGCTTCCACACTGGAAAGTTTATTTCCCTTACATGGATAATAATAATTTTACCACAGCTTTTTTGAAATCCCGAATCTTTAAGTTTTAATATTACCATTTCTTATTTATTTTGTAACAATTCATTGGAAGGGACTTAAATGGCAACCTCTTTACATAATCAAAATCTAATAATAAACAGATTAGAAAATGTACTGCTTAACAAAGATATACTTTTATACATGTATAGTTTTAAAGACAAAGACAGGTTTAAAAATTTTTTTGCAAATAAACCTCAAAATAGGCAAAATACATTAAATAAGAGTGAATGTTGAACCATCACAGCTTTTAAAATGTAAGTGATATAGGAAATATAAATAATAATAGTATCTATAAATTGTTAAAGTGCATTCACTCATTAGTGGGGAACACTCATGGACATGCTTTTAATGGCTCAGTGGTAGGCTTCTTGTCTACCATGTGGAAGACCTCAGTCCCAACCAATGCCCAAACCCCACTTGATACAGTGCTGGTCTAAAGCCCAAATAAAATGGAAGGATTGGGTCAGGAAGGGCATCCGGCGTAAAACCTGTGCCAAGTTGTTGTGCGGATCAGTTGGTCCGCTGTGGCAACCCCTCAATGGGAGCAGCCAAAAGACTAACAATCAGTGGGCATGAGGTTAGATAATGTAACTTGAAAGTGAAGGGCAGCAAGAGCCAGATGGAGGAAGACTTGATGATTTTGGTTATGGTAAAAGGCCCAATGTATCGAGGATACAGTTTGCGAGAGAGGGGCCTAGGCTAATGGGAACAAAGAGTCTACTGTGAGATACATTACTAGGTCCTGGATCTTGAGACAGGGCCTGCTTCAGATTTGGGTGAGATTGAGGGGTCCAGAATTGAGATGTGGAGCGACAGCAGCTTGTAGACATGACATAGAACATGATGAGCTCCAGCCCATGATTCTAACCCAGTCGATTTGTGGGTTGAGGACGGTTAATCAAGAGGGGCCAAGGACAATGGCTACGTGTGACCTTTCCATGATGAAGAGAGAGGTCTCCTCAGAGTGATTCTCTGTTAAGGCGAGTGACCTTTGAAAAACGCATCATACAAGACTCAGTTGTTCCACCCACTTGAAAGGGCTAGTTTCCGGAACTCTATGGCAGTCATAAGGTGAATGAGAACTTTAAAGAGATTTTTAGAGCATGGTTTGATTCCTGTGCAAAGCGTTATGACATACATGGAGGTCTGTATCTCAAAAATCAATGAGCATTGGGAGAGAAATGAACAGCATGTGCCCAGATCTCCCTCATAAGTAGGCAGGGATGCATGTCATGCTCTTGTTGCATGTCAATGTTTGCGTCATGAGCAGGAGTAAGCTGGAGCCATCGAAGTCGGGTTGTGATATCGGCAAGGGCTTGCTTCGTACAGAGAAGTTCCTGTTGGTGTGCTCCAAGGAGGGTGCCTTGGCTTTCTAGGGACAATCTTATATCGTCAAACTCTGCTGGATCCATAAATGGCCGGATTATTCTGTCAGGAACTGCGCTTTGCCTGAAGAATCCAGTTGCAGAGGATTGATGGTTTATACAGTAAGAGTAAGAGAGAGTGTTTTTTTGGTGGAGGAGGCATGGCTGAGAGTACGGTTACAGTTGGGCGTGACTGTGTACCCAGTCGGTGTTGAAACATATAAGCCCACTGCTGTTAGTAGGACAAACAACAAAATCAGTCCGTGGCTATCAAACATACACATAGCTAAGTTTTACATAAAGTACACAGTACAGAATGAATGTAAAGCTTTCTTATTGCTTTATTTAGTTTACAATTATTAACCATTTTTGCATTTAAATAACAATTGTGTAGAATATTGAACATTAAAATCAGTGACAATAATTAACTTTGCAGGATTTAAATGCACGGATCAGCCGTAACATTATGGCCACTAACAGGTACAATTAATAACATTGATTATCTCAAAACAGTGGCACCTGGAAGTGGGTGGGACATATTAGGCAGCAAGTAAACATTTTGTCCCTGAAACTGATGTGATGGAAACAGAAGAAAAATGTGCAAAGTAAGGAACTGATTAACTTTGAAAAGGGTTAAATTGTTATGGCTAGACGACTTGGTTGGAGCAACTCAAAATTGCAGCTCATGTGGGATGTTCGTGGTCTGCTGTCTTCAGGACCACCCAAAAGTGGTTGAAGAAAGGGTCACTGATGCACATGGTGAGCAAAGGGTGGCTGCTTAAGTCTGAACCAATAGAAGAGCTTTTGTAACTTAAATTGCTGTAAAAGTTACTGCTGGCCCTGACATAAAGGGGTCAGAACACAGTGCATCACAGTTTATTCATTATGGAGCTGCATAGTTGTGGACTGCTCAGTGTCCCCCACCAAAATTGCCTTCAATAGGTATGTGCACATCAGAACTGGACCAAAGAGCAGTGGAAGAAGGCGACCTGGTCTCAAGAATCGAGTTTTCTTTTACATCATGTGGATGTCCAGGCATGTTTTGTTTACAGAGAGGCACAAGGGTGCATTATGGGAAAAAGGTGACCCAGCAAAGGCAGTGTGATGGTTTGTGCAATGTTCAGAAACAGAATAACAAGTTTGGGGTGTAGACTTGGTATCCCAGTTCTTCAGATCGCAGTTCAATCAAGCGTTTGAGGGATGTGCCTATAAAACAACCATGATTCATGGAGGCCCCATCTCACAACTTTCAGGAATTTGCTACTGACAGCTTGGTCCCAGGTACCACATTCTGCCTTCAGCGTTCTAGTGGAGTCCATGCCTTGAAAGTTCAGGGCTGTCTTAGTGGCTAAATAGGACCTGCTCAATATTAGGAGAGTGGTCATAATGGTATGGCTGATTGGTGCATAGTTTTTACAACATTGTGGAATCATTAACTAATCATTAAAAAATCCATTCTCCATCACTGACCATGAAATAAAGTATGCCTCTGTTGGAATGTGGCAAAAACTCTGTCAAATGAGTTTGCTTTCCCAGACTCCTAGTCACAGATGGCTGTGGCATTACTGGAATTTAAACTAATAATTTCTCTTCATTGGAACTAAGAAGCCCAAACATGTTCCAGCATAACAGTGCTCCCATGTGCAAAGCATGTTTTACAATGGTTAGAGTGGAAGAATTTGAATGGCCTGCACAGTCCTGAGTCCTGAGCTCAAGCTTACTGAAAACTTTTAAGCCTACTTTATCCCTCTGCTCTAGGCGATGCAAGTGGCCTATGACATTGTAAGCATTTATACTTGTGTGCCAGTGGGTCTATGTCACACTGCAGTTATACTGCCACTGTGCTAAGTTTCTTTGCCACTTTCTGGAGAGTTTTCTGTGTATTGTCAAGAAAAACTGAGTGGATCTTGTTCAACATTTAACTCAATTTAAAAATTGCAAAAATCTAAATTGTAATATTATAAAGGTGGACCAATCAGAGTTGTTATGGTCTGAGCCTGCATGCAGTTATATTTCTTGGGAGGTGCACGTCAGTCTATGGTGTGGGGTACAGCATAGGGAACAGTACATGGCAGTGCACTGTAGTACCTACACAAGACCTACAGTGTAAACCTGATGCAGAAGCATAAATTAGGCTTTAAGATGAACTTTAAGTTTAAGTAGGCTTTAAGTGTTCACCTGGACCTTCACCTCATATCATTGCCTGACCTCCCTAATGCTCTTGTGGCTGGATGTGCAAATCTCCACAGCCACACCCCAAAATCTAGTGAAAATTGTTTTCAGAAGCGTGAATGTTATTATGACTGCAAAGTGGGGGATTAAAAAATCTGGAATTTTATGTTAAAAAGTATATTATATTTGGCCATATAGTGTATTTGCTATATAGTGGGTTTATTCAAAAGTTTAGGAAGAAATAATATATTTTTTCCATGAAATATTCTGAAATCTGAAATATTCTCGGCAATGGACAACAGATATGGCGGAACGATTCTTTCCTTCCAATAGTTATATTTACTAATTAGTTCATTTAAAGGCTTTTTGTTAATGTTTTTTAAATGTTTAATGCTTTGAAACAAACAAAACAGTTAGTACCTTTAATCAATTGATTTAATCGAATATTATCTGTAAACAGAGGCTGCTTAAATTGATATGGCATTAAACAAACAAGAAACAAGAAAGAACAGGAAGCGTTATACAGTAACTGTTACAAAGTAATGACTCCGTCCATAACTATTCTATAAACAATTCCATATCAGTGATATCAGTAGCTGTAGCAAATTAGTCCACACCTTCAGATTCAAAACGTCAAAAGAACTGTGGGCAAATTATTAAAGTAATTCATTAATTAAAGAAAAGCTAAATTTCTAACTCTAGTTATGCTACCCCTCTCTTGTTCTCTCTCTCTCCCGCTCTCTCATGTTAGTAGTCAAGCAATGAGGCGGAATTGGTAGTGGCACTGCCAGAACCCGTTCGTCAAGCCTTCTTAGGGCCAGTGAGTCTCCTAATGCCAGCAGCTCATGTTCTAGGCTATGGGCCAGGCGCTCATGGTGCTGGGCATTATGCCAGGCCCCCAAGCCTCCATTAGCCAGATGCCATGTCAGAGTAGCCTATCAGCATGGGCATAACACAAAGATATTCTTCTGACTAGTCGAGTAGACCTGGACACACACACTTTTTGCATGTACTTTTACATTTATGGAAACCTACAATATACAGAGTGACTTTATAGTCTCCATCAAAATGTTCTCCTCAGGTTAGTTCACTAGGTCAGGGCCTAACAATGTCATTTAATTTTAATCATGCAAGTAATAGGACATTATAGCATATTTACAAAAAGGTCAAAGGATTTGCTAAATAAACTAAATAAGTTACTTTTTAGTTTTTATAATTAATTATTTTCTACTAGAATACATTAGTTGAATCTGCAACATCTATAATGAAATGCAACCTTCAAATTAACCAAATTTAAATATTTGGCTTTTTCATGTAAAATACAGGTTTATTCACTTGGAGAGGAAAAAGCTTTTTAACATCATCCACATTTCCCACTCATTGTCCCATCATTGTGGGACTCTATAAAAAAGGTCTGTTTGTAATTACGAACAAATTTACAGAATAACGGAACAAGCATGCACCCCCCAATCCCCCCCCCCCAACCCCCCCACCACCACCACCACCACCACCACACACACAGTAATTTAAAATGTGTTAACTGGGTGGTCATGCACATCAGACACCTTTTTCTTTATTGTGAAGACTTCCATAAAGCAAGTAAACAGGCAGACAGACCACACCACGCTCTCTCTCTCTCTCTCTCTCTCTCTC
>JAAGKR010009570.1:0-26196 GCA_011419295.1 Clarias macrocephalus | reverse complement strand
CTGTGTAGATTTGTGGGACGCATCAATATTTATTTGGACCGAGATGAACCGATTGCAAGGTAAATCCATACACAGGAAGCTGATCCCTAATTAAAGGAGTATGTGTGCGTACACGGAAGATGGAATATGCAATATTGAATTTAGCGGGAAGATCTTATAGCTTTCACAGAGCACATCTCTATTGGAGTAAAGCCTAGTGTTAACGCTTATACCTGAGCCAGCAGTTTTGCCATCTGCGTTGTGAGATGTAATCCATTTCACTATATTCTCTCACCTTTTTAAAGATTCAGGCACAGTGCCCACGTTGTGGTACGCGCTTACTGTACTGAATTTACTCTCTGGTTTTAGACCTCTGGGCTCGGAGAACCTGCTGCTGCGAGGGGCCACGCTGAAAAACACAGAGTTCATATATGGTAATGAAAATCTGTTTTCTACAGTCGTATTAATCTCTTCGCTCTCTGTACTAAAGTTTACCATTGTTTGACACCGGAGTGGTACCACAATACATTTACAACTGCATGTCATGTTACTGTTTAGACAAAAACGTCTGTCTTGAAGACTTTCCTGTGATGTAAAACAAATTGACTAGACGTCTTCCATATAGAAAACTTTTTCAAATTATTATACGGTTGGAGAAATGTGTCGTCTCATCGGTTTCAATGAAGCACGGTTATAAAAAAAAAGAAATATCTCTCCTATGAAGCTGTCCTGATGGTGAATAATAATAATTTCGGAAAATCCTCAACAAAACAGAGTTTACAGTCCAATACAGTGGAAAACAGCTCCAAGACAAAATGGCGTCCGGGATTTCCCTCGCGATTTAAAGGCGCAGCAACAACACTGTTACATTTGACAAGCGTGAGATTCATTTCCTTAGGCGCAGTTACGTTTTTTGGCCACATGATGGCAGTGTGAGGAAAGGCGGCAGAGATTTAGTCACATGGATTGGTATGCTTTATATTGTATATTCGTGTCAAAGCCGTATAAGACTCACTTTGTCTGACTTAAGAACAAATCCGACTTAAGAAAGTGCTCCTGGAACGGAAATCGTTCGTAAGTCGAGGAACACCTGTACACTTGAATATACAGTACTCCTTTTTTTATCATGCATGCAAAAAAAAGAAGCTTTTTTTCTTTGTCTAAAAAGTGGTTTTTACATAATATCACCTTTTTGCTGGCTTATAATAATGAAGTCATAAAATAAACATGTATAACTAAAGTTGTAGTAAAAAAAAAACACAGGGAGCTTAAGAGTAATAAGCAGTCCGTAAGTAAGTTTACTACATGTTTTTTTTTTTGTTGTTGTTGTTGTTTTTTTTTATTTTAAAAAAAAAAGGGTGTAGTTTTATCGTAACGTTTTTTTTTCCCTTAAAAATTCTGAAAGTAAAATACTCTAGCCACATCAGAATTCCCAAACGTACTTCGACTGTTACTGAGAGAGTGAGAAAACTACTGTAGTATAAAAGGGCAAATTGTTAAAAAAAAAGAAAGAAAATACTCCGGAGAGTGAGAGAGAGAAAGCAAGGGAGTGGGAAAGCTGAGATTTGGCTCGTTAGGCCGTTCCCTCGCTCCATTCCCTGTGTAATTAAATGAGTTGGTGAAGGTTCTGAAAGATTAAAATGAGCTCCTTAATCGCACCAAGACGGAAAAAGAAAGACCATCGTCCACTTGGAAATTCTTGTTAGGATCGGATGAGGTCTGTGTGTGTTAAAGTCTTTATTCATTATTTATAAAGAGGCCATTGAATTGTAATAGTTCTGTTCTCGGTAGCCAGGAACACAACATACCCATAAAACATCTCATAAATGTGATAAACCTTTTATTCACAAAGCTTAAATCTGATGTTTCACAATTCAGCTCACATACTCCGTTAGTACATACAGTAGTATAAAGCACATCTGCAATACACAACAGTTTCATTTTTGTGAGCGTTCGGACCAGCCTGTTTCAGTGTCCTTAAATAACACGCTGGCCTCTTTATTAGGAATACATGGTTAGCTATCTGCTCAGGAATGTCATGCAGTGATTCAGGTGATGCAGTAAACATCCTCAATCACCAAAAAAAAATACTCACTCAAGTGTCAGAATTGGAACATTATCAGGAAAAAGGTTAAAAAATCAACAGTTCTCGTCTCAGTGAGATGCGTATTGAAGAGCTGAAGCCTAAACTTCAGGTTAAACGCAGAAGACTGAGATATAAGTCCGTCGTGATCTCACACTCTGCAAAAACTTTGAGGCGTTAAAGCAATCCTCCCTATAGTCCTGATCTCGCTCCATCTGTTTTTCACCCGTTTGGTCGCCTGAAAGCAGCCCTACGAGGATGAAGATTCATTTCGAATCATCCTGAAACATTTGTAACGAGGGAATATGAAAGCTTGAATGCAAAAAAAAAAAAGCAAAGATATTGTGTTGAAAAATGATGTATTTGCTTTTTGACTCACCGTCATTTACTGCGGGTTGAAATCGGAAATGAAAGTACAGGTGGGTCACGTCGTCTAAAAATATTTATATTAAAGCTTAACAGGTCAATGTGTATTGAGATATATGGTAATAAATTGTACTAAAATTCTGGGTTAATAATTTTTTTTTTAAACATTTTTAGAATATCAGCTAATGGATATGTTTTCACAACTTGATTTAGTTTTTCTTGCCGTTTTCAGCCGTGGCGATCTACACCGGCATGGAGACCAAAATGGCCCTGAACTATCAGTCCAAATCCCAGAAACGCTCTGCTGTAGAAAAGTAAGATCACATTATTTACTTTGCTTCACATACTTCAATTCCTATTAGCTTTTTTTTTTTTTTTCGGAGTAAACGATGCTAGCCTGCGGTTTCTAATGCATGTTTTACCTTGTTAGGTAAGCGCCGCAGATTGCCTGTTTTAATGATTTGTAATTATATGTGCAAGAGTCGCAATATCCAGTTTCACTCGGAAGTTTATAGAAGGCAGTTAAAAGTAAGTGGATGGGACATCATTTGGTGTCACCGCTATCTTTTTTAGAAAGTTCTTTCCGGTCCGATGTCCTTAACAGCTCCACTGTGATTCAAATAGAAGTTAAAATCATCGGCGGTTATACAGTACAGCAGGCGATCTATTGAAATTTAGCTCGAGCTTTAACAAACTCGGCGACCATTATCGAAGTGTCTACAAAGGCGGTTGATCTTTTTTTTTTTTTCTTGTTCTTGGAAAAAAAATCAGGTTAATCTCGTTAATTACTCATCTTTTGTTTTCCTTGCAGGTCTATGAACGCGTACTTGGTTGTTTATCTGTGCATCTTGATCAGTAAAGCTCTAATCAACACCATCCTCAAGTACGTGTGGCAGGCCGACCCCAACCGAGACGAGCCCTGGTACAACCAGAAAACTGAGACCGAGCGGCAACGTCACATAGTACGTCTAGTACATGAAGAAAACCTTTCGTTTTTTCTACAGTATATCCCATCCAGAGGCCTTTTCCTACTGTATCACTGCAGTTGTTTTTCTTTTTAATGACCTAATTAAGCGTGTATCAGCATGGGTATGACTTGTAAGGATTGTTTTTGTTTATGCAATTAAATTTAAACAACTCCATTACCCAGAACACACTGTTCATTATGTTAATTATGGAGTCATAATGTGATGTTCAAATGGTGCTGCGTTCAAAACGTGCTGCAGTATTTCTCATTTCATTTATCTGACTATAGAGGAAAAAGAGAACTAAGACATGGCACATGTTGTCCTCATACTCATTCTATTGTAATACTAATATCACAAGCACATTTTCTCCCCCCCGTCTTCCCTCAGTTGATTCGAGCCTTCACGGACTTCCTGGCTTACATGGTCCTCTTCAATTACATCATACCGGTGTCTATGTACGTGACTGTGGAAATGCAGAAGTTCCTGGGCTCTTATTTCATCACGTGGGACGACGAGATGTTCGACGAAGAGCTGGGAGAGGGTGCGCTCGTCAACACGTCGGATCTTAACGAGGAGCTCGGGCAGGTAAGAGCGGACTAGAGAGAACTACAGGAGTGGGGGAAAAAAAGTCGCTTGCATTTATTTTTGAATGATGTGTGTAAAAGAGTTGGAGAAATATAACATCATGGTCATTTTTAAAAAATAAACAAATCCATTAATTATTAAAAAAAAAAAAAATCAATTATACACTGTAAAAAAATCAACCGTAAATTTTTACAGTAAAAAAGGCACCTGTGGTTGCCAGAAGTTTATTGTAAAAATATGTTTTTAGGTTGTACAGGATTGCACTCTTTTTATTGTATATTTTACGGATTTTAATTGTTCGTTTTTTTTTTCGAGCCTGGCTGGGAATCGAACTCAGACCCTGGAGGTGCAAGGCGACGGTGCAAACCACTACACTATTGTGCTTGCTACACAAATGTTGTCGTTGTTGGAGTACACAGTAGTGTCGTGGTTAGCGCTGTCGCTTTGCACCACCAGGGTCTGGGTTCAATTCCCGGCCAGAAAAATTCAGAAAAAAAAACAATTAAAATCCATCAGTATAATGAGTGCAATCCTGTACAACCAAACATGTTGCTACCGTATTTATTATGGTAAACTTCTGGTAACCACAGCTGCCATTTTTTACAGCAAAAATTATGATTAGGGTGTATCACCCTAAAACACACACACACTTAAACGTGAATATACTTTAACAAAGGACTGCAGAGGACAATTATCTGCCTAATCTGCATGTCCTTGGGCTGTGGGCGGTAATCCTCCGGATTACCTGGAGGAAACCTTTTAAGACCCAAGGTGGGAATCGAACCAAGACCCTAGGGGTGCAGCGCAGCACTGCTCACCACTAATCCACCGTGCCGCTATTTTTATATTTAAAAATACATATTTCACAATTTGTTTTAAAATTTACTGTAGGTTTTATTTGATTATTTTTACAAACTCTGATTCTGTTACTCGACTCGGCGGCGTCTGTTCCCCCCCAGGTGGAATACGTCTTCACAGATAAGACAGGAACTCTAACGGAAAACAACATGGAGTTTATCGAGTGCTGCGTAGACGGTCACGTGTACGTCCCACACGCCGTCTGCAATGGCCAGATCATGTCCGGAGCCGACAGCATCGACATGATCGACTCGTCGCCGTGCATCGAGAGAAAGGTGAGCCTGAGACATGCTACTGCAGATATGGAAAACATCTCACTTTTCATTCTTTCGAGGTTTGATTAGATCACGTTTCCACCAGCCCATACTGTATAAATCAGACAAAAAAAAAAAAAAACACAAACAGGATGCTGTTGTTACACTACGTGATCTTCGAATCCCATACATATATTGACCTTTAGGTGTCCAAACCAGTGATGTTTAAAATGTCAGTGCTCAGTGTTTTAGTATTGTGTCTATCTATATGTTAAACAGAATGCATTTTCCTAATAACGTCTTATATCCTTTACATCATCCACGGAATACAGAACACTTTTAAAGTCCTCAGCGATCTTTTCTACATGATAATGACTTCCTTATCTATTCTAATCACGTCCAGACATACTGTAATCAATGAGCGTTTCAAACACTCCAAGTTTCACTCTGTTAGGGGAAAAAGAAAAGTGTTTTAAGTGATGTGTGGATGTGTGAAGATACGGTTGAGCGGCCAGAATAATTTCAACTCCAGTCTCCATCTCGCTCCAAGGAACAGCAGTGAACTCTCCCTCTCGTCTGCTCTCTCATTCCCGCACAATGATGAATTAACTTAAGTGACGCTTGACAAATGAATGTGTCTGATTATGATTATGACACTGGCTTATTATTCAAGAGCTCATTAATTACATCTTATCCTTTACTACGAGATTCTATTTTTAAACGTGATCTCTCGCGCCAGCCTCACGTCACATGAACATCTTTTACTCAACGATTATGTCCTGCTCGGGTCTGAAAAACAGGAAGGAAGAGGTTTTTTTTTTTTTTTTTTTTTTTTTTTAATGAGCGTCTTGTTTAACACCACGAGTAGGTACATACAGTAGTGTCGTCTTTTGTTTTCTCGGCCACATAATCTCGCTTAAATGCGCCACTGACATCCTCCGTTCCAGCAATCATGCATCATTAGGGAAAAGTATTGTTTACCAGAGAAGAGCTCCGGCTTTAGAGGAGCAGGGCGGGGCCGTGGTGTCTCTGTAATTAGACCCTACGCCGAGATGTTAATCTGCCTCGGATTAAACTGTTGGCACAGAGCGCAGGTAAAGGAGGTAGAGAAAATGGACGACGTTAGGAGGGTGATATTGTTTATCTGGAGAAAAAACATGCAGAGGATTCAGCTATTCTATATTTAAACAAACAACGAGAACAACAACCAAACGCACCTGTATTCCGACTGCCTAATGGGAGCATCATTAGCAATGCCTGTACAATTAGGCAATCATACTGTATGGCATTAGTGCAATGCTTTAAACTCATGCCATTACAGGTCAAGAGCTTTAATTATCAAACATCAGAAAAAGGTGGGGATGTGATCTTTGGCATTTTGCACGGTTTAAGGATTTCAGGAACTGCTGATCTCATGGGATTTTAATATGCAGCGATCTCTAGATAAAACATCCAGTAACCGGCAGCCAGCTCAGCAGAAGGGAATTGTTAATCGCTTACTTTTCGGCATTTGGCAGACGCACTTAGATTTGAGACTTACAGGTTTTTTTTTTTTTTTTTTTTTTTTTTTACCCAAATACCTAAGAAACGGATGTACGAACATCTTGAGGACGTTCACTCCACCATCTGTAGGTACCAGAACAGAACACAGTCTAGATGCATGTCTTCCTCAATGTCTTTCTGTGAGGTCAGAAAGAATGGCTTACACTAGGATTATGGTAGTGTAACTGCTGATTAATCCCTCTTACCACTACGGCTGTTTGGATAGGCGAATAATCTACATCAGTAATTGAAATGAATAATTGACTATTTGAAATTTATATTTCGTACTTGCTCAGTGGTTTTTACTTTAAAAAAAAAAACTTCTTTTATTATTATTATTTTTCTTGGGATTTTTCCCAATTTTCTCCGAAATCTCGGAATAGCCAATTAGAGCACTTCTCTATCCAAACTGCAACGACCAACCAGGGAGGATAAAGACTATCACATGATTCCTCTGAGCCACATGACGTTGACAGACTGCATCTTTTCGAACCGCGCTATCCGCTCCTTCCGCTTGTGAGAGCTCACAGACGCCCAGGATTGGCTTGGAGCGGCGATCGATATGAGAGCCACCCATCCGTCCCCTCTATTGAGCTCGGCCAATCAGCGGCTACTGAAGGCTAAGGCATCACCTGGGAATTAAACCTTGCGATCTCTGGATGATGGGGCGAGCTCGTTACCGCTGCACCACTCAACTTTTAAATTTAACTTGAGGTAGTTTTAGGAATGAGTTGTACTGTTGTACAGCTGTAATGTGGTCACCGCCGTGCTGATGTTCAGTACAACAACACATTTATACAACAGTTCCACAAACACCATTTATTATCAACAGATTATGATTCATTTCATTTAATCGTTGTTTGGCTTCACCAACATATATCCTTGTGAAACAGCCGGAACTAACCGTGACTGGCAGAGCAGCAGACGATCAGTTAGCGATTGTCAGTTAGTGTAATTGATAACTATTAGATCATTAAATCTTGTGAAGTGGCATTTAGACAAGGTCTTTCCATGCGCGAGCTGGCGGATATTTAGTGAAGCACAACACATTTATTTAAATTCTTAAATGTTGCTTGTGGGATTCCGCGGCACTGCGCGAGACGAATTGCTGCCTTTCGCGGGAAAAAGCGCGCATTCCTAATGGCCACATCGGTACATGTATTTAAACGTCCCAGTGCTGTTGTACTCTATATCAGCCTTCATGGAATGCTTCTCGTCTGATCAGAATACTCAGTCAAAACTAATTGTTGTATAACTAACAATAAAGACAATTAAGATAAAGAAGATGAAAAGGTTTTTTTTTTTTTTTTTTGTGGTGTCGGGGTCGTGGTCAAGTAGAAGTGAGGGTCAGGTAAGTGCGAAAGGATGAACACCTGAGGGGAATGAGACTCATTATTGTCTACCGGATGTGTTACTGTGAGCTGGGAAATATTTAACAGGGGAGCGAAACAGGTGAATGAGTGTGAGATAGTGAGCATGAAGAGCTTAGGAACCAGCATCATTACGTGTGTGTGTGTGTGTGTGTGTTATGTGTTGTGTGGTTCACTTTAAAAGGTTCATGGAGGAAGAATGGATAGACAATGACATACAGACACTAATTAGCCAGGTTTGCCTCAGGAGTGCATTTTTTCTTACTTACCAGAAGAGCGCTTAACCACACCCACACCACAACAACACTCGGTCCTCAACTTAACATCGATCATACTTTTAAACTCTTATTTAGTAAGTGGTGAGCAGAAAAGCATCTCCAAACACCTTGAGGTGGACCACATATAGTACAGGAGATGCCATGTGAGGTTATACTCCCGTAGGCCAACAACTGTTTCCAAGCGTACTCGGATGGTTACATAAATACTGTATTACTGTATATACAGTAACAATAATAATAATGTAGCTGGTGAATGCATGTTGTGGTGTGAGACTGGATGTAAATATTGGCACCCCTAAAATGTATGAAAAAAATTATGAAATAAAGAAAAAATGGTAGATGTGTGAGAGAGAGAAATGTTTCCTGACTATTGCACAAAAAAAAAAAATGGTTTTGTGGTGTTATAAAGTTGTATTAGCTACAACTTACAAGGTCATTGAGATTGCATTGTTCCTGGGACATACTGTAATGTTATTAGAAAGATCTTGTGTATCATTTCTACAATGCAGCTTTTTTTTTTTTTTTTTTGAAGAATCCCGTAAGTGACCCGTTTTCTTTTTTCTTTTTTTTTTTTTTAACATTTCGTATAATTTATTGAGGAAAAAAAAGCAGAAAATTATATTAAAATCTAGTGTTATGTCTGACAGATTTACAGTATAGCAAACATGGTCACCTCACTGCTCCAGGGTCTCTGCTTGGATCCTGAGTTCTGGTTAATGTCTATGTGGAGTTTCTCACTATTTCTTACACCTTCCCAAAAACAATAGATTTTTCCCAAAATCATGGCTAACGTCCTTATCAACACCCCTTTAGCAGAACTGAACACAAGAATAATCAGGGCTGATCTATATTCATTTGACGTGTAAATCAGGGTTGTAGTGGTAAAAATAAAAAGAAGAAGTGGATAATATTAAACATTTCAATAAAAGTCATAAATGAGGAAAAAAAAGATTATAAAACAGCACTATAATAACATTTATAATATTCACAACACCGTTTTATGCTGTATTGAGGTGATGTGATTGGTGCAAATCTATAGAATTATAGAATTGTTCATGTTGTTAGTTGCCAGTTCGAAGAGATTCACAAGGAATGCACGGTCACGATTAAAAGCCAAGTATTTTGTATATTTGAGGGCATCAAATTTGTGTAGCAAGCTTCACACAAATCTTTTACACCAACGTGTGTGTGACGGTTCTGGTTTCAGGAGCATGAGGAGCTGTTTTTCCGGGCGCTATGCTTGTGTCACACGGTGCAGGTAAAGGAGGAGGAGACGGTGGACG
Source organism: Clarias macrocephalus (assembly GCA_011419295.1). Taxonomy (NCBI): domain Eukaryota; kingdom Metazoa; phylum Chordata; class Actinopteri; order Siluriformes; family Clariidae; genus Clarias; species Clarias macrocephalus. Next base: position 16,630 of record JAAGKR010009570.1, on the reverse strand, counting down.
GCATTAAAAGGGGAATCCACCAGGGAAAGTCCTCGTCCTTCTACATCTCCTCCTCTCCAGATGAGGTGGCGCTGGTGGAGGGCATGAAGAGGTGAGGAAAAACAGCATGCACACAGTACGTAAATAAGGAAAAAGGCTGTGATGGAAAACTAACACGCAAGTTGTTATGATTCAGGATCTAACACTTACTTTATGTTTATCTCCATCACGTAAAAATAACTAGGTTACAGCATGCAGACCTTCAGAACACACTTACCCATTTGAGACCCTGAGATTAACAATCCATTCTCTTCATTCTTACCCCGTGCGCATACTCACAGCAGCAGAGTGACAGAGACAGCTGCTCACTTTCTGCGTAGGTTTTGTCACACGAAGCCGTTACTCTGAAGTCAGTAAACATTCAGATTTTCTTCATGGTATAGAGTGACAAATTATTGGATCTTATGCATTTTTGTGTTTTGGTCCAGTTTTAATCAGTGTTCCAACTTTTTTACTACCCTGACAATGCCACATTTATTTGTTCTTGAATATAATGAGCCAGGAAAGGGTCGCAACTACAGTACCTCTATTACAAATGATATTCATAATTCTTATACACCTACTAATGCTGATAATACAAGCATTCAAGTCAAACCGGCTTTTGATTACGCAGGACAGAGCACCTTCCTTTATTTTTTTATATGATCCCCTGCGACTGTACACTAATGCACTTATCCCACCGTTCCACTAGCACTTGGATACCATCGTCATTATTAAGTTGTCTCAGTACGCCGGAGCCGTGATTGCATTGCCTGCCTCCCGTCTGAAACGCTGGCCTCCAAGGAACTCATTCAGTATGGAAATGGCAGGACGTTACAGAAGATGTGGCAATAACTCTTAGCTGAGATTCTATAAACACCAAGTGGTGTTTGATGAATTGTTGTTTTTACAATTCTCACAGACTGATGCGCATCTGCAATTTGGCACCGGGGATCGTCGGTTACGCACATAAGTCCTTTAAAAAATTTTTGCAACATTCAAATGCACTTTTCATCACCCTACAGTGCTCGAAGGCTTCTGTAAATGTTCTGTAAATCAGTTTTACGCCCTCATTCATGAGAGAATTCATCACAAGTCCCGGTTTGAACTTATATTGAAATATTAGGTGTTACTGCTAATACAGTTGTTAATAAAAAACAATGTATAAACAATGGATGGAAAAAAATAACTATTGGAGAAAAAAAATAGAATTTTTCTTTCAATTCAATAAAAAAAAATGGCCTTTTTGGTTGGGAGATATCGCGAGCATTTTGCAAGATATCACGATCACAAATATCTCGAGAAATGTTGGTGAGATACTCCCCCATCCCCCCCCCCTCACCCTTAAGGATTTTTCTTATAAAAAAAAAAAAAAAGTAGGTGTATAATGCTAATACTATAAAACTGTAGTAACGCTAAAAATACTACTCCTATTACTAATATTAATGCTTCCACTAACAATCTATACATATAATAAACCTGTAAAGTTGTCGTGTCTGTACATAAGATAGATAATTGCGAAAAAATAATTTGGGGGGATGTAAGGTGAGCAATAGGAACACATCAAGATGGTTTTTGGAATTTTTGTCTGTCTGTCTGTTTGTTTGTGCGCGCATCACGTTAAAACTAATGAACAAATTTTAATGGGGTTTTCACAAGTCTATTTGTCTGAGCGTGAGGTAACATATAGGGTTTGTTTCATCACAGTCGGCACGTGGGAAGAAAAGATATGCTACTTTTGAAATTTTAATGGAAAACATCTTTATATCATAAAAAGAATCGACCTTGAAAACATTTTTAATACACACGTATGACTGTATAATTGAAATCTACTTTGTACCGCACATTTCACGGTAACAAGTAAAAATGTTTTCAAAACTACAATTTTAATACGCGCTTATGAGTCTGCAATTGAATTCCAAGCTAACGAAGTACCGAGCACATCTAGTTCCAATAGTATAATGACGCCAATGGTACACGTACTTTTACAAATGTAAATACTAATGCAAATAATACTGCTACTACTATAATACTAATGCTAATACTTACCATTGCAGTACAAATAATACCGCTACATGATAATTTTGCTAATGCTACCAATGCCAAAAATACTACTACTACTGCTGCTACGGCTATTGCTAATGCTAATAGTATTAGTATAGCCTGCACTGTACAATTTTACTGGACCACACCTCTCACACACACACACACACACACACACACACACACACACACACACACACACACACACACACACACACACACACCGCTACTCTAAACCTGGATCTGTGCTCAGTCATCAAAGACCCATTTCTGTTGTTGTCAGGCTGGGCTTCACCTACCTGCGCCTGAAGGACAACCACATGGAGATCCTCAACAGGGAGGAGGAGATCGAGAGGTGAGTCCACACACCACAATTACACATACACTGGAGTTAGGTAGTACTAATCACAGTTATTTGTGTAGTAGAATTGGACTATTGTTGCTTAAGCGATGAGGTTGTCTATACATACATCTGCACCGTAGGTTCATTGGAAGATGTGGAGGAGCAGGTGTGTGTGCATGTTGTGTGTAAGCCTTGCAGACATAACGTGTGTGTGTGTGACCTTCCCTCCCAGGCATGGAGGACGAATGTCTGAAAAGGCTGTAATTAGCTCAGAGACATGATTCCTTACAGAGAAGGGCACAAGGGGATGCATGAACATGCATGTACACGCATACACACACACACACACACACACACACACACACACACACACACACACACACACACACAACAGCGCACACGCATGTAATGTGAGGCCCACTGTGTGTGTGAGGCACTTAGTCAGTTACTCACTTCCTTTGGGATGTATAATGACATTGACACTCCTCAGCTGTGGTGCCCATCTGCTCAATAAAAAAAAAAAATACACACTGTTCATATTAGTGTGTGTGTTTCCAGGTTTGAACTGCTGGAGGTGTTAAACTTCGACTCTGTGAGGCGAAGAATGAGTGTCATTGTCAGATCCAGCTCAGGTAAGAGCGCTAAGCACTATACTGTACAGCTCTATGACTATGGCAGTGATTTATAATTATATGTAGGTTAATACAATACTGTCTTCGTATTAAATTAAATGATGTCGATTAAATACAAATGTATTGCGACAGGCTGCAAAGTGCCCAAAGATATCACGTAAAATTGTTTGTTTATGTAATAACCACAGCAGCGACCTCATTTCCCCTCTCGTCTCTTCCAACCGCTCAGCATTCAGCATCACCAGCATCATAAGTTATCTGGTTTCTAGGCCTAAATGACTCAAAGGTTACTGTGTGGCTTAACAAACAAAAAACATTCCTCTGAATCTGCTCAGGTACAGGGACCGGACTGAAAATGAGAGCCAAAAACGGGAGCGAAAGAAGTCCCGTAACAAGCCTGGCGAACTATTCCTCAAGCCTGCATTAAAAATAAGAGACAGTCTGGCAAATATGAAGGCATGATTTCACAGTTTTGTATAAATGTGTTATTAAGTCATCACATATTAGTTTTATTTTAATTTTAGGAAATCATGGTCACAGTATCAGGGTGGCTTGCTGATATGACCATTAATGAGATTTGAATTTCATGCCTCTTTCATATTTACTCCAACTTGGCGGCCTAGTTATTACATTTTCTAGATTTTGAAACAGCTACAAATATTTTAAACATTTTTTATGAAGGCACCAAATTTCTGGCACAAACATCCTGCTTGGATTCTACTTACCGATTCCCAAATTGGCATGCATGATGGCGTAGGTAGCGTTATTAGCATGGACGCTCAAGCTATGGTAGCTGATCAGATGGGATAGTGGTAGCTCAGTGGTACTGTAGATCAGACGGTCAGTAGTTCAAGCTTCATCTCCACCACATTGCCACTGTCGAGCAATGCCCTTAACACTTAACCCTGTTTTGCTCCAAGGCCGCTGTACTGTATCATGGCCGACTCTGCGCTCTGACCCCAGCCTCCTAACAAAGCTGAATTTCATTATACAGTAATGTACTGCATATGTCACAAATACATGCTTAACTTGGCACGACTTAACTCATGGTGGACAGATGAATAGGTCATGAAGAGGGCTAGACTGATTGATGTGCTGCAGCACATCTCTCCAGGAGCCACAGGTAGTTGAATGGAGGGTTGTGGGTAAGAGAGCGAGCGAAATGAAAACAGACCAGTGTGTAGTTGTCTGGCTGCCATTATTAAGCATTCCTGCCAAAGCTATGTGTGTTACCCTGCCTACACACAAACACATCCAGCACATTTACTCAACTGGGTCAGTGTGTGATAAGCATGCTAATGTGACCTACATACTTTTACTGGTTTTACACAAAGCAGCAAGCTACAGAACACACACACACAGGTGAAATACAGTACTGGCATATACAATATGATATAAATTGTAATAATATCAAACATGTTTTGCTTGGTTTCGTTAAGTTTTTATTTTTGTATTTGATTTTTTTTTTTTTTTTTGGTGTGCTTTCTTTGTCAATCTCAGGGGACTTCTACCTGTTCTGCAAAGGTGCCGACTCATCCATTTTTCCCCGAGTCATCTCAGGGAAAGTCGACCAGGTCCGAGCTCGGGTAGAGCGGAACGCTGTGGTGAGCAAAAAAAGGAAAAGAAGAAAAAAAAAAGCCTCATTTATCATTTCACCTCAGGATATTTATAGCTACCGCATGTAATAATGCCAGTACCTTCTGGAATCTTGTGTTTCTTGGATATTTTTGCTAGGCTGAGAATTTTCACTGCACCATTCATTAAGATTTAGATAGACTTTAGATATGCGTGTCTGTAAATCTTTTAAGACTTGTAAACAAAAATGGCTAATCGCAACATTATATTGATGTCTGTATTTGGTTATACTGTACACTTAACGTGGCCTTACTTGGGATTACTTCTCACACATTCCGTCATCCTGCATATTTAAAGCCTGTAATTCGTCAAGCATCTCGGTGTATTATATTATTGTTGATCACTATTTCGGGTTTGGAGAAATCTGATCCCAGATCAGGTTCATTCTGTGATGTATATTCAGCCCCGCGCTGCAATGCATTGGGAATCCAACTCTCGCACTCCTCCCTGGTGTTGATGGATCGAAAACAAAGCCTGTTGACTAGAGATGATATAAATTTGGATGTGGTTACTATAGTGATTTGGCTTAAATAGGAGCACACACTAGGCTGAATAGGGTGAAATAACAACAGTGTTACATAAGATATATTTAAGCGATATCACATGAGGGGGAGTGCCGTACTGCTGGGTATAGCAGAGCTGTGATGCAGTTGCACCCTCGTGCTGATTGCATCACAGGCGTGATACTGTACTGTACTGTAGTGTATATCCAGCAGTACAGCACTTACTCTCGCGTGATACAACAGTTCTGCAAACACCAGTTAATAATTTATGATTTGTTTCCAGATTTAAGCAGTTATTTTGCTCCTTCCACGACCGGCAGAACTAACTAACTATGAATAGAAGTGCCAGCGATGGACATTTAGTGTAAATCTAGTACTAGTTGTGTACAAGAGATTTTCTGTAAATCTCGTTGGTTTCTTTTCACGTTTCCACTTTTTCCGCTTTAAAATATCACCTCCGTTCATGTCTGGGGCTCAATTTCAAAAAAAAAAAAAAAAAAAAAAATTCTGTTAAAAAGAAAACTAGTGCGCTAGGGTGTACAACTGGTTACTAGTTAGTGTAACTGACACCTGTGACATGGAGAGATGCACATAATTAAACATCCTAGTGCTGTTACTGGCTATTAGATCCTCTCGTCCAATCAGATTGCATCGTCGGACACCTGCGCTCCGTCAGTTACACTGGCGGACAGATTATGACTTTCTCAAAAAAAACTTTGAATTTTGTAGTTTTAACATAACATATATCAAAATTGTAGTATCTATTTAAATCCAGTTTTTTTTTTAATTGACAGATTGAAACAGATCCCGATAAAGTCAAACCCGCTTTACAGTACTCTAAAGGGGGCTTGGGTAAAACCAATATTTAGGGCCCACGCACTATAGGGTGCGCAGGACCCTCTTGTTTTCCTAAGGATTATTATTTTTTCCCACCCTTTGGGACTTTTCAAGGGTCTTAACATGCTCAAAAACTCATGAAAAATGGCAGACAGGTTGGAATCTGCTGCCATTCGGATTCCGGGAGTCTGGGCCTGGGCCTCAGGGGCCCTCACAAGAGATTTTGCTACCTAACTCACACACTTTCACATAGGCACATGAAACTCTGTATACATTAGAGCTCAGAGACATTTTATGTTCTGGGCTCAACTCAACAGGAATCCAGTTATTTTGGGTCGTTTGCAAAAACACACCCAATGGATTTTCATATACTCCTCTTAGGGAATTTATACAATCCCTACCAAACCGGGCTGATGTGATCTAAAGACATTGGGGATGCAAAATTGCAGAGGGATTTTTGATATCTCAAACGGGTCAGCCGTGATAATGTCTTAGTCTTACCAAAAATTATTAATAACTTTCTGTGTGGCATTATATTGAGTGCCATTATATTCAGTGACACCTTCAGTGACATCACGTTCAGGAACATTATAGTGTGATGCTTATTTTCCAGCATCTGCGGCCTATTGTACACACACAAACAATTTTGTTATGCAGTGCCCCCGGGGTGGCAATGGCACAGGGTGCTTGGGCCCATAATCGTTGCTTGCAACTATATTTTTTCTTGTTTTTAATTTTCATTTGCATTTCATATTTTTAGTCATAAGGGATTTTTTTTAAGCAGAGCTGCATGATATGATGATGATAAAATTTTTTTTTTTTTTTAAATCACATTGTGCTTAAATTTTGACACGTTACTGTTGTGAAATAAACTGCCCACAGTATCTAACTGGAAATGTCCCGCTTAGTATTCAAATGTACTTCTCAAGACTAACCCCAAATAATGAACTCATACTGTTTATCTGTTCACTCGAGTGGCATTTCTCATAAAGTATATCCTCTTCTTGTGTGTTGTCTCCTACAATCTGCATCACATTCGCATTAGGAGGGTTTACGGACACTTTGCGTAGCATACAAGAAGCTGTCTCGGGAGGACTACGACGAAGTGTGTCGTCTCGTCAGCGGCGCTAAGCTAGCCCTGCAGGAGCGGGACAGGAAGCTGGCTGAGGTGTACGACCACATAGAGCGGGATTTCATCCTGCTGGGAGCAACAGCTGTAGAGGACAGGTGAGTCATGAATCAAGGACTTGCGATCAAAACGGATGGTGAATCAGTCCCAGTTTGACATCCACCTAATTGTCTTTCCTGTACGTCCTGTATGTACTGGTGCATGAGGCGGGCGTGCTCAGCCAGTCAATAAAGTCCATCCATTAGCCTCTACTGTCAGCAATTAACATAGAGGTAAAGTAATTAGAGCCCTTCAGGGATTGATTTGTGGCCAGCAGTGTGACATGTTGATGAAGTAAGGATACAGGTAATGTGCTGTCAAAGTCAGCGTCAAACTGGACGTCATGTATAAAGTAAAGAGTGAGAGAGATGCGAGATCTTCAGATCTTTGTAATAATAATAATCATGCATTCAAACAGTGCCCTGATTTCTATGTAATATTCCACCAGTGCAGATCTGAATAAAACTGCATCATGTACTGTAAAGTGGAAAAGTCTGGCCTGATCACAATGAATTCTCAATGGGAATGAGAGGTGTAAACCTTTGATAATCCAATAATGCAGTAGGTACTGTAAATATTAGCCATGTAAACACTTGATCAGATTTTTAATCAATAAATCTATTTTTCTGCACATATTCGCCACATGTACAGTCATTTAAAAAAATTACTACATGCTACAAAAATCTGTGTATTTTGTAACATTTTTTAATATATGGATATTTAATCTCAGTAAACAATACTGAGCGATTAAAGTAGAATAATTAAACAATTAAAACTTAAGAAAATGCTTTTTAAGATCTTCTGTAAATTTAATTCTACAAAATGCATATTCAAAATGCATAGTCCACCTGTGTGTGATTTGAGCCATTTTAAGTAGGAATAAATGTGAGGGTGTCCTAAATTTTTCTTCAGTTAGAATATGCATTTTGTGGAATTAAATTTACAGAAGATCTTGAAAAGTCCTTTTTTTCAGTTTTAATTGTTTTTAAAACTATTGTTAACATTGAGATTAAATATTCATATATTAAGAAATGTTACAGAATACACAAGCTTTTATAGGGTGTCCTAATTTTTTCACATGACTCTAGGGGTAATGGGTGACGTGACGAGCGTCCAGGGTGGTCATTTTACTTTCATTCCTGATCAGTAAACTCCGTCAGAGCAACCCTCTCCCACCCGTGTTTACTTTCTCTCACTGAGGAAGGCGCACTGATTGGCTCACCATAGTAAAGCTTCTGACCAATCACGGATGAGACTGAATTCTCGTAACCGATTTGTCAGAAAAGACGAGAAAATTCGTTCTTCCTTTTGTTATATTAAATTAAACACTTCATAGAGGGCAGAGCCACTTTGCACATGTTAAAGTTATATACTGATTCAATGCTGTGAATATGTAATTACAGATCTTATCAGATCAAGGTCCATGTAAACATTTCATTTTAACTTGGAATCATTAATCAGTCAGATTGAAGAAATATTGTCTATGCAAACGTAACTAGTAACTACCAGGTGTTTAGGGGAAAAACTACCACTTGTCTTTTTATATTATTAATTGCTGTACATACAGTACTGTTGCATCTTTTTCCTAGAAAGAGGGTTTGGTTGGGGTGAAATTGCAGTACGTTTTCAAAAGTGTGTGTCTGTGTGTGTGTGTGTGTCAGCCCCCTCCTTCCCCCTGTCTGTGGCACTACGCATTATTCCTCTTCAGGGTTGGCAGCACTGAAAATGTGAGAGTACATGAAGTGCTTGTTGAATGTCTTTGACTTTGCAGTGCAGTCAGACAGCGAATAAACTGCCTTAAATTCTCAGATCTCCCATTGGAAGAGAAATAAACTGGATGAAATTGAGGGTTCAAGGGTGACCGAGGCCGGTTGCCCGATCACAAGTTAAATAAAGGGCTTAGAAATCCAAACAGTGTCAGCAGGAGTGTAGAAATGTGCAGGAGTGAAATGAAAGCGTGGAAGCCTGGAGCAGAATGAGTGCTGGCAGCCCTCGATGAGTCGCAGTGCAGCGGGCGGTGCTCAGCGGGGGGTGTCGCGCAGTAATTGTCTGGCACCCGAGCAGGACTGCGACTCCTTGCTGCTGTACGGCTTAATTATCGAGTGAAGCAGCCTGTAACAGGACGACTCGGGCTCGGCTCTTCTGACCACTGCGGAGAACAGAGAGAGAGAGAAAAGCACACCTGTACTGTATGGTGTATTTACAGTAGCTGTTAATATAATACACTCAGTGTACAGTTTAGTTTATAAGGAACTGTAGCAATACAGGGTGATGATGAGGTGAAGCCTGATTTGGTATTCAGCTGTTCTGGGATGCTTTTCTGCTCACCACGGTTGTAAATGGTGCTTACAGTATGATAGATGCCCGACTCAAATTGATAGCTTGAAAACCAGTAATCCCTGGAGATCTCTCATGTTGTTTAGCATTAAATACGTGATAGAATTAACATAAGACATCATACATCACAAAAAAGTAATCAGATTGAAATATATCCATACGATTAAAGGGGGAAAAATTGCATTATTTTGCAACCGTACAAAATATGACTCTTGTACAGTACAATCGCGTCAACTCTTCCATCTCTGTATTCCTCTTTCCAGGCTGCAGGACAAAGCAGCCGACACCATCGAGTCCCTGCACAAGGCAGGCATGAAGGTGTGGGTCCTCACCGGCGACAAGATGGAAACGGCGGCCGCCACGTGCTACGCCAGCAAGCTTTTCCGCAGGAACACGCAGATCCTGGAGCTGACCACCAAGAGGACGGAGGAGCAGAGCCTGCACGACGTGCTGTTCGATTTGAGCAGAACCGTCCTGCGGCAGCACGGCACCATGAGCCGGGACACGTTCTCCGGGTGGGCATGGAGACATATCGTTTGTTCTAACAGAAGATATTTCATGCCGCCTTTAATCTTGAACGAGTTTGTGTGTGTGTATGCGCGTTTTTCCCGCAGGCTGTCGAACGAATTCCAGGACTACGGCTTGATCATTGACGGTGCCACCCTGTCCGCGGTGCTGAAACCCGCACAGAACGGCAGTACAGGGAACTACAAGGAGATCTTCCTGGAGATCTGCAGGAACTGCAGCGCCGTGCTGTGCTGCCGCATGGCCCCGCTTCAAAAAGCGCAGGTAACCCAGTGTGAACTTCCTGTCCCACACAGGACGCGAGACTTTCATACTGTAAGAGCGACATTCCTTTCAGCCAGGCACTTCCATCTAATGCCATGAGTTCATGCTTCCTGCTGCCGAGCCATACGGGAAAAACGCCCTGTCCTCCAGACAAGACGCTATTGTCCATGTGTAGAGATTAAGATTTCTGGTTGTAAAAGATTTTTTTTTTTCGATTTAAAACCATAGAGAAGAATGAAAACGAATGTGCTTTTAGGATTAACAACGATATTGGACAGTATATTGATCTGAGATCATGTTGCATTTTTAGGAATCGTGTCTGTCCTTAGTGTTTCATTGTTGGAGCACTGTGTCACGTCTTGTGCAGGGATGAGTTGAGGAGACAGGAAGCTTGTGCCCAAGTGTTATAGTGACCCACTTTAAAGGGCAGGTTAAAAAAATATTTTATTCTGTCTATTTTTAAAAGTTTGTCAGTTGTGTAAAAGATCCTGCTGTAATACTGAAGAAACGAGAGGATTATTCACTTCCTGTCAGTTCATACTGTAACATCCAGGGAGTGCATGACCTCGATCCAGAGCTGCCCGTCACATTCGCCGCGTGAACCTTCTTGTCTCGTTCTGTCACTTTGAGCTGGCGCATCCAACACCGGTTTTATACAGTATATCTTAACCGTTTTGTCTGTGAGAAGCACATTTAAAAAAAAATATCACAGTTTAACATTTTCCCAAAATAATATTTTATTGACTTTTTATTTTATAAAAAAAGTATAAAAATCTAGTGCTCAAAAACACGGTTCTGCTCTTTCAGATCGTGAAGATGATAAAGACATCGAAGGAGCATCCCATCACTCTGGCCATCGGCGACGGAGCCAATGACGTCAGCATGATCCTGGAGGCTCACGTGGGCATCGGTACGAACACCTTTCCGAACGCTGGTTCAGCAAAACTTCCGTACAAACACACCTGCTGTATTCGCCTTTATTGTTAATCGACGCACATCCGACTTGCTACTCAGCAGCTCTTGCAGTGGATTTACTGCTGATTTATGCCATTTTATGTTCTCTCTGTTATAATGCACCCTTTTGTGACGTCATAGCCGTCATATTTAGTTGCCATATAGTAAAACAGATGGTTAAGGCTCTCCTAAATTACTAAAAAGTAAATAATAACTTTATTTTTATTCACGTGGCAGGATTAGGATAGCAAGTATGTCCAGGCTTTTTTTTTTTTTTTTCCTCTAGCCCGGATGAGTGCGCAGTAATTTTTTATGCATTTGTTCTCCGGTTCGTTTCTCTGCATGTTACTGTATATGACAAATGATCGTCCTCCAATATGACAACCTACAGCCTCCAAAGACAGGAGTGTTCATTCTGTTTCTAGGCATCATGGGTAAAGAGGGAAGACAGGCAGCTCGCAACAGTGACTATGCAATTCCCAAATTTAAGCACTTGAAGAAGATGCTGCTGGTGCACGGCCATTACTACTACATCAGAATAGCAGAGCTGGTGCAGTACTTCTTCTACAAGGTACAGCTTTTCTCTAAAACATGTTTTTTTTTTTTTTTTGTATTTGTATAGAAGGTGTTAGCAATTTATTTACAAGCAGCGTTCAAGTCAAACATGGACGTGTGATGACGTGGGAGTTATTGGCAAATCCGCCGTGCAGTCCTGACCTCGCTCCAAGCCATTTCCACACTTTTGTTCCATTAAGGAGTTCCTGGGAGGCCAGTGTTTCAGACAGAAAGCAACCAGTCCGATCATGGCGCCGGCCTACTGAGAAAACTTTCTACCTTGATGGTATAAAAGCACTAGTGAAACACAGTGAAACATAAGTGCATTAGTGTAGCAGGGGATTGTGTAAAGAAATAAAAGGAGTTTTTAACTCTCAAAATTCTGTTTATTCTGTTATTCTGCAAAATCTAAAAATCCCGGTTTGACTTGAACGCCCCTCGCTCATTACAAGATGTTTTTTTTTTTTGTCTAGTATGCACATTGCATGCTATGGACTAGCATTTAGTATCTGCTCCAGTATGAGAGGTAGTTTTTTTAACATTAGAAAATAGCACTGTGTAATCTTTTTTTTAGACTCTGAGTTCACACTTCCTAATGTGTGGCGTTTTTTTTTTTCTTTTTTTTTTTTTTTTCTTGAAACTGCAGCAAAAATCTATACGTTTTTTTCTCTTTCTCTTTCCCCCAGAATGTGTGCTTCATCTTTCCCCAATTTCTCTATCAGTTCTTCTGTGGCTTCTCGCAGCAGGTACAGTACAGTATGCATTCATCAGCATCCAGCGTTCGCTGCTGAGCATGTGAACAACATGGAGCCCATGGATTTGAATTTGCTCGCATTGTGAATATTCCTCCCCCTCTCCCCTTTTACAGCCGCTGTATGATACAGCATATCTCACCCTGTACAATATCAGCTTCACGTCGCTGCCCATCCTGCTCTACAGTCTGATCGAGCAGCACATCAATATGGACATCCTGAAACGGGATCCTTCGCTTTATAGGTGAGGCTTTAAACTTCGTGGGCTGTAAGAACTGGTCCGAAAGTTACTTTGTTATGTAGGTAGAGAAAATGAACTGCTACACATTTTTCAGTTCATGTAAATAACCCTTTTTTTTCATGAATAGAAAAATCATACCTGGTCTAATCCACTGTTGAAAAGCAAGTACTTTCTTTAAATGACGACGTCCAGTAAAATAACAGATAACACATAAGACTTATGTGGCGATATCGAAATGAGAAAAACATAGCTATGTTTATATTACCAAGTGATTGAATTCAGACTTTTTACCTTAATGTGACGCAGATCAAATTTTTTTTAGGCCTGTCAAAATAAACAAATCTGATATTTTTCACATCAGATCTTTTTTGGATCGGACCACCCAAAAAAATATATACACACTTCAACGTGAAAATTATATGCACAAAAAATCTGTCACATGATGGCGTCAATGATGGTGTGACTATAGGCATCTTTTTTTTTTTTTTTTTTTTTTGCTGGAGCTTTTCCCGATTTTCTCCCTAATTTAGTCGTGTCCAACTTCTCCCCGCCACTAGGGAGCTCCCACATTAAGGCTACTACTCCCACTCAGTCGGGAGGGTCGAAGACTATCACGTGTTTCGAACTGCTCGCTCACGAACCGTTGGGGGGGCGGCGTAACACACTCTGAGGACAGCGCTATCCGCTCCTTCCGCTTGCGTGAGCAGGCGCCTCTGATTGGTTGTGGAGCCGTGATTAATGTGGGAGCACTAAGTACCTCTCATCCTCCCCTCTGAGAGAGCTCGGCCAATCAGCTCTCTCTAGACCACCGGCTGCGAGAGGTTACAGCATCACCCGGGAATCGAACTCGCGATCTCCGGAAGTTAGGGCGAGCGGTTTACCACTGCGCCACTCGGAGGCCCTACTACGGACATCTTTGAAGAAAACGTACTGTAATACTACACATTGCTGGCATAATTTCATTTTAGGGCATACTGTAGATAGTGACCGTTAAAGTCTGTATATATATTTTTGGGCACCTCTGTATACCTGATGCCCAGTTGTGACTTGAATGAGAACAGGGCGTCAGGGGTAGCTCAGTGGTTAAGGTGTCCAGGATCTGGACTACGGTTCAGATCCCATATTCAAATCCCACGACCACCAAGTCGTTCCTGTTGGGCCCTTGAACAAGGCGCTTAACCCTCAACTGGTCAGATGTATAATGAGATGAGAATGTTCAGTAAGTCAGTCTGGATAATGGCGTCTGCCAAATGCCTAAATGTAAACAGGCAGCTCAGGATTCATGTGACTTGTTGCCTCTTTTATACAGTATGTGCGGCGATTGTTGACGTCATCAGTCAGGAATCGTGCCGACTAACTGCCTGCTGTCCTCCAAAGCAAAATCTCAAGCTTTTTTTTTGTTGTTGTTGCTCAAATCAGATCCAGTGTTTGAGATGAATGAGTGGTCGCACAGACTCATGAGGTGCTTTAATCCAGATGGCACGAGCAATGACGTATTGATGTCCTTGTCATTGAGGAAGACAGTTTCCGTGCAAAACCGGTCTGACCAAAAAACTCTGAATCGTGCAAAAAGTGGTCTGTAATGCCACTGTATTTAATTCTGCTTGAATAGTCTTAGTCGAGTGTTCACATTAGTCACTGCAAATTATTCAGAAGTCTATAAAATAGCACTTGATCCAGTGCAGCATACAATTTTAGGATTAGTTTTTTGTATTTTTTTATCACATTCTGACACAACTCAGATTAATGCACACATGAGATGCTAATTAGCGGTCAGGACATAGCAGGCAGACTCCGGTACAGTTAGGCCCGTAGGTTAGAACCTGGTAAACTGGAAATGTTGGAAAACTCCTACAGTGTAATATGAGGAAGTCTCTCACATATACACATCTGGCCAAAAATTGACCAGCAAACTGAAAAGTCACAGCTTGAAGAATACCTTCTAGCTGACTGAAGCTGGAACACCGATACCGGCGGCGCTGATAAAAGGTTTTACAGCCTCTCAGCCATCCTGCGTCTCACTTCACATTAAACTTTACTTCCGAAAGCCTTATTCATGATCGTGCCTCGTTAAACAGCGCAAATTAAACCCTATTCCGTCTTAATCCTTTAGCCGAGGCTGGAATCATTCCAAGTACCAGCAAAAGTTGGATTTGCAAAATCACACCGACGTACTGTACCGGTTATCGCTCGGTCGTAATTGTACATTAGATAAATCGTCATTATTCGCTTGCTATTTATGGGTTACGAGTGTGGCAGCCAGAGAGAAGACGGTAATCTTGTTAGCATTGTCACACCGCTATCATTTCCTTATTTCAGGAAGCGCAGTGCTGCAAAAAAAAAAAAAAAAAAAAAACCCTGAACCTGTGTGACTATTAGATTAGCAGTGCACACACTCCATAAATCCCTTCCCCTAAATAGAAGCTGGGAGCACAAAGGGGTACGGCTAGGACACGAGGAACATTAATGCACAACGATGCAGGGAAAAGAAGAAGATTTTCACTTTAAGTGCGGCATGATTGTGGCATCATCACCCACAGCCCGTGATGATACGAGTTTTATTATTGTATTAGATGATGTAATCCTGTAAGAGTGTTTTAGGGCTTCTCAAACCAATACCTACAGTATAGTAATATAGTGTGTATGTGGGAGGGGATATAAAGTTCTGTACGTTCCATTTCTGTATTTCAAACTTCAAACAATCGAACGCATTACTGTGTTGCAGCTCCAAAACTTCTGGCTCGGCAGTTTTAATTTGGCAGCAGATGATTTTGTTTGTTCAGCCTTTTTTTGCTTTGTTCCAGTAATCGATACACTGTTTTCCTCTGGCTCGTGAATGTAATTGCACACAAACTATCTTTTACACGGAGGCACCGTTGGCGCTCTGCCTTGCCCGGATCGTTGCGCTGTAGCGATACTGCTAACTAAGTGCTTAATCAATCTATAGCTGTGTTTTCATGAGCGCAGTCCCGAAGGCTTCAAGCCTACACAAGTATATTAGGGAGCGGATAGTAGTACAGCATTTAAGAGTGTTCGGGCCTTAGGAGCCTGCGGTATTAAGGGGTTTAAGAGGAATTACGAAGTAAGTTGTGGTGCTGTAACGCAAGGCCAATGTGTGTATACGTGGAAAGCAGTTGACATGTCAAATTAAAGGAATGCAAAACCCAAAATCTTTTAACACAAATTAAGGCTGAAGGGCTTAATCATCAACCAAGCATTTCTGTTTACTCTCTCCGGTGAGTTGTTTCGGCACCGGGTGCGCGCTGCTCTTCTTTCATGTAATCCACAAGCAGGACATCCATTGTCGCTCGCACCGCAGTTACAAATGAACTGATGTAACACGTTCACACCTGCACAGCAGCAACTATGAACCTTTTTTTTTTTTCCTCAATGTGTACAGTCAAGTGCATGTTCTCTCTCTTTACTTTAACGCATTGTGAAATCACATCTTCAGTTTAAATTGTGTTACTAAACTGCTCTGTGCTCTTGTTTTTCAGAGACATTGCGAAGAATTCCCTGCTCCAATGGCCCATCTTCATCTACTGGACGTTTCTAGGTGTCTTTGATGCGCTGGTCTTCTTCTTTGGCGCGTTCTTCCTATTCGACAACACCAGCTTTACCAGCAACGGACAGGTACCGAGTTTATCATCATCATCAGCATCATCAGCATCATCATCCACCAACATGTTGATTTATTTTCACGTGCGCTTTCTCTTTATTTTTCACACCATTTTTTTTTCATTTTTGAGTTCTTTTCATTCATGAAGTAATTTAATTATTAGATAGAACAAGAGATTGTGAGGCGTGTGTGTGTGTGTGTGTG
>JAAGKR010009569.1:2214-26198 GCA_011419295.1 Clarias macrocephalus | reverse complement strand
TCTCTCTCTCTCTCTCTCTGTCTCTCTCTCTGTCTCTCTCTCTCTCTCTGTCTCTCTCTCTCTGTCTCTCTCTCTCTCTCTCTCTCTCTCTCTCTGTCTCTCTCTCTCACTCTCTCTCTCTCTCTCTCCCTCTCTCTCTGTCTCTCTCTCTCTGTCTCTCTGTCTCTCTCTCTCTCGCTCTCTCTCTCTCTCTGTCTCTCTCTCTCTCTCCCTCTCTCTCTCTCTCTCTGTCTCTCGCTCTGTCTCTCGCTCTGTCTCTCTCTCTCTCTCTCTCTCTCGCTCTCTGTCTCTCCATCCATCCATCCACAGGGGTGCGGATCTATGTGGACCCTTTCACGTACGAGGACCCCAACCAGGCCGTGCGCGAATTCGCCAAAGAGATCGACGCCTCGTGCATTAAGATCGAAAAGGTCATCGGCATCGGTAAGAAGGCCTCCGGCTGCGTCTCATTCTGAGTCCGCAATGTTCCGATCGCTTTATTTGCTGCAAAAAAAAAGGCGTCCTCTAAATACACCAAAAAAACAGCCTATTGTGCCAAAGTTATGTAACTGTATGTGTGGTTGGTGTTGCAGGTGAGTTTGGCGAAGTGTGTAGCGGACGCTTGAAGATGCCGGGGAAACGAGAGATCTGCGTAGCCATCAAGACTCTCAAAGCTGGATACACGGAGAAGCAAAGACGTGATTTCCTGAGCGAGGCCAGCATCATGGGCCAGTTCGATCACCCCAATATCATCCGCCTTGAGGGAGTCGTCACTAAATGTGAGTATGTTTGGTTTGGATGAAGCGCCTCATATATATATAAACCTAAATAAAACTGATCTAATTCTCAAGTCTGTGTGAGCATTGGAGGCATTTCAAGCCATCACCTCCGAGTACTGGAACTCAGTCGCTCATTTCGCTCAGTCGACAGTTTTTTTCTTTTTTTCTTTTTCTTTCAATCCCAGTTTCACAAGTTTAGGGTTTGGCTTGGTGCTTGGCATCAAAAGAACCCCTTGAGTGCTGTCCTTCTGCTTCATGTTCTAAATCACCCTGTGCATCGTAATCACCATTTGGCGCCCGGCTTAAAAAAAAAAGTAAAAAATCTAAACCTGCATACTCTGTAACATACTCCCTTTCTTCCACCTTGATGAAAATCAAGACTTTTCCAGTGGCTGCTTCTTTGCCAGCCCCGGAATCTTGGCAGACCGGCAGGTATCACATCACAACTTTTAGTAGCGCTGTGTCGATAGAAAGTACTTGCTTCTACGCGTGAATTCCGTAAGAACCTTTCTATGGCGAAAAATCATTCTACGCTGGTTATATTCCTATAAATTATAGACATCAACAGTGCCACTTATTACAGTACGTACATCACGGAGAAAATATGTTGAGGAAACGTATCACTGCTGTAATCATAAGCCTGTGCTTATCCCAGGATTATTCACATTCTGCTCGTACTGAACGTCCCATCAATGTACTTATTACTGTTTGTTAATATGTGACTGAACACTATGGATTCTAGTCGAGGTTGACATTCCCAATTCTAAAACAGACACTCTGTGCAAACGTGCCGAGCAGAAAAGCATCTCAGGATGCGTTGAACCTGGAGGATGACAGATTACAACTGCAGGAGACCATCCTAAGATTAAGACTTCGATATACAAGTGATTCTGTAACTGGTTTTAACTAACAGGGAGCATATGGTAGCTTAATGAACTGGTCTGTACCACCGTGGTGAGCAGAAAACAACTCGGGAATGTGCTTAACCAACCTTTTTACTTTATTTAAATGTCACAATTCTTGACTTGTATCTGTGCGATTGCACTGCTGCCACATGATCGTTTAACCAGGGGTGCAGGTGTTCCTATTAAAGTATATTATATAGTCCTGTTTGCTTCAAAGTCATTTCTGAAGATGCCTGATAGATGCCCTGTCTCTAAGTAATGCGGTAGAGAAGACACTGCCAAGAGAGAAACCAAGCACGCGAAGGTATTTAGCTTCACTTCTGTTTTAAATCTGGCCTGTTTAACTCCAGGCTAGTTGGCCTGTTGAGAGCTGTTGGTTTTATTAATGGCGGTACGAGGCTTTGTTAAAAAAAAAAAAAAAAAAACGTGGCTTGACTAAAGAGGACTCAAGCTGATTGTTACTGCCGGCAAATAATGGTGGTCCTTCCATCTCCAACAGGGCCAATTAAATGTGTTAAATCACTAATGATACAGCAAGTGTCCTGAATAAATAAGCACCAAATACCCCCAAGCCTCAGACAGACAGAAAGCGAGAAGAGATGCCAGCCGTTCCCCAAAGAAGGTATTCAGAGATGGCACTGCAACACGTCGGCGCTAAATGCGACAGCGCGAGATTGCATTTGCATAATGAAGCCGGAGCTTTTACGCCATAATGATTTCTCATAGGTGGAGCGCCCGTGTGTGTGCGCGCGTGATTGTCATCCATTGTAAAGCCATCAACGATGCTGTTCTCCGTCTGAATGAAAAGGAGTTTGGGGGGGGGGGGTTGTAATTCCGCAACGGAGGTCCAATCGCCCCTCGGCAATGGACGCATTCAATAAACAAACATGGGGAGAAAAGCAGGAAAATAACACCTATGCAAATAAGACAGTGTGAGAAAAGAAGTCTTTTGATCGGGAAGTGTCACTCAAAGTGCATTAAACAAAGCACAACAAACTTTCTGAGCAACCTACTAGCACTTTTTCCTCATTCAAAACCCCATTTTCTTTCCATTTCCTGTAGAGACGGTTATGCAACCAGACTGCTAACGAAACAATGAAAAACTGCTTATTGTGCACAGGGAGGGTTTTTTCATTTTTTTATTTATTTTTTTGATTAGTTTTTCTCTTCTTCTGCATTTTGTCTATGCGTAGCAGAGATGATTACCATTCATGAGGCAGTCACTGCGGAGCCTTTGGCTGAGACAACGTGGTGTTTGTTGCGCAGATGCGTACGTTGATTGCTAGTTACAAAGTAGGGCTAGCAGAGAGGTGCGAGAAGAAGGAAGAGAAAAGAAAGAGAGGTCAGAAGCGGGGGAGAAGGATGTATTACAGCTGCATAAGCTTTGCATTACTGCAAAGTGGAGTTTATGTTCGTTTCAAATGCCGTCTTCAAACGCTTGCATGTTGCTGAAGGCTGGTGGAGACAAGTTGCAAGCTGATCCCTACCCTTAACAGGATGTAGTGATCCTTTTTCGTTTAAATGACATTTATGCAGCGAATATAACACTACTTAGCATGGCTAACAGTGAACACTTCAAACATTTACATTTTGCTGAAGGCTAGTGGCGACAGATTGCTAACTGAATGCTTACTAACCTTACTAGGCCAGACCTGATTTTACCCATAAGAAATGTTACCATGGTAAATGTACCACTGTAGTCCAACGGTTCTAAAGGTATTCACCAAAGAATTGCAACACACCTCAAAGTACTACCATGGTACACACTTAGGTGGCGTAGTACCTTCCCTGGTACTCAAAGTTTTATGGTACCTACCATGGTAATGTCAGGAAGTTACACTGTTGTACTATGGTACGTTATGGTACATACTATAGTTTGCCATAGTAACATTTCCTAATGATATTCCCAAAATGTACCAATTAGCATTTTTATCAAGTGATTCTTTGTTTTCTCTGTTTTTTTAAAAGGACATGTTTAAGTAAAGTAAACGTCACAGTGTAACACAGCTTAACAGTGCCAGCTTCAAACATTCGCATTTTCCTGAGGGCTAGTGGAGAAACTGCACTAAACCTTAGAAGATTTTCTATATTCATATATAGAAAATAATATTAGGATTTTGAAAAGAAAAAAATATTGTATTCTTCTTGTTCTTCTTTTTTTATTAAAGGCTGTGTAAATAGAGTTACATGGCTGTGTAGCATACAGCTAACAGCGAAAGCTTCGAACATTAGCATTTTGCTTAAGGCTAGTGGTGACAGACCGCTAACTGAATACCTAACATTACTAAACTAAAACGTGTTAGATTTTATTCATAAAATTTACCGTTAGCATTTTGATGAAGGAATTCTACCTGATAAAAAAAGGACAAGTTTAAACACAGTTTCCCCATTAGGTAGCATAGATAACAGTGAAAGAGTTAGCATGTTTCTGAAGAATAAGGAAGTGACACATTGCTAATAGAGTGGTTAGTGTTTAATAGAGTGTTAAAGCCCTTGCTAGTTTTAAATAATAATAATAATAAAAATATATATATAAGAATTAAAATTTAAAAAATGTTTCTTCTTCTTCATCTTCACTTTTAAAAGGACGTTTCACTATGTAGCCTAGCTAACAGTGTCTGCTTTAAACCTCAGCGATAGTGGAAACAAATTCATCCACAATAGTTGATCCACTTATAGGCCGAGTTAGCATGTTGTTTTGTTCATGCTAGTAGGTAGTTGTATCACTTTTTAAAAAATTTTTTGACCAAGTTTAGCTTGGCTTGTGCTAAAATGACACTCAGTTACATTACTGCAAAATCAAACTATCTTAAATTGTAAAAACTTTTTTAGTTTTTTTTTTTTTTAACTGATTTTCTTTTCCTCACAGGCAAACCTGTAATGATCATCACTGAGTACATGGAAAACGGGTCCCTTGATGCCTTCCTGAGGGTGAGTCTAACATTAAAGATGTGACGTTTTAAAATTCTGGAACAGTATTTCCACATTAGCAACCCTAAAGCCCTAAAAAATAATACAAATTTCACTCCCTTCTGCACAGAAAAATGACGGCCGCTTTACGGTCATCCAGCTGGTCGGTATCCTGCGAGGAATTGCATCAGGCATGAAGTATCTCTCGGACATGAGTTATGTCCACCGTGACCTAGCCGCCAGGAACATTTTAGTCAACAGCAACCTGGTGTGTAAAGTGTCCGATTTCGGAATGTCTCGGGTGCTGGAGGAAGATCCGGATGCAGCTTATACAACACGGGTAAGTTTTTAAACTGAAATCTGAAAGAATCCGTGTGAAACTGCTAATCACACCATGCCGCCATGTTCTGTTAGCGAGCCTGCCTGCGCCAAGCTGTTGGTTTCTATGTTACTAACCCGTAGTGCTTTGCTCGTCTAAGTGTGTGTGTGTGCATGGGCATGTGTGATTAACCTCGTCGCACGTGTTTATTGTGTCTCTCGAAAGGAAATAATGGGAACCTATCAATCGCAGGGCGGAAAAATCCCCATTCGCTGGACAGCACCAGAGGCCATCGCGTACAGGAAGTTCACTTCAGCGAGCGACGTGTGGAGCTACGGGATCGTCATGTGGGAAGTGATGTCGTACGGCGAGCGGCCATATTGGGACATGAGCAACCAGGATGTGAGTGACGAGACTTGTTTCGAGAACATGCTGATTCAGAAATGCGAAAGGAGGCCAGTTTGTGACCTTTCGCTTTCTCAGTTTTCTCAGCTTTCTCAGCACTTTCAGCTCGTTCAGCTTTTGTGCTCCCCCTCACTCATGTTTTTTTTTTTTTTTTTTTTTTGTCTGTGTGATCTTTATTTTTTCAGGTCATAAAAGCCATTGAAGAGGGATACAGGCTTCCCCCGCCGATGGATTGTCCTGTTTCTCTACACCAGCTGATGTTAGACTGCTGGCAAAAAGAGCGAGCTGAGAGACCCAAATTTAGCCAGATTGTCAATATGTTGGACAAATTAATCCGTAATCCCAATACGCTAAAGAGGACTGGAGCAGAAATACCAAGGTAGAGCTTGAAAATAAATAATATTTTTTTAACTGGGTAATATTTCTCTTAGAACTGTTAGTATACAATCATGCATTGGAGAAATGTTATCTTTTATATGTATATATATATTTTTTTTTTTCATATTACGGTACATTGTATATAATTAATACAATATAATACACAGATGTTGGTTTTTATTATAATAGCTCTGACTAGGAATTGTTTCCTGCAGTTATAAATGTTTATGTGCCCCAGTGAACCTGTAACTTTGTAAAATATTTAGCCGTAAAGACCCATGAAATAATAATAATAATAAAAAAAATTCACCCTAGGTGTTTCTCTCTCTTGTCCAGGCCTAACACCACCCTCCTAGAACCTAGCAGTCCAGAATTCTCCTCTCCCCTGGGGAACGTGTCTGACTGGCTAACGGCCATCAACATGGAGCGTTACCGTGACAACTTCACTGCCGCCGGCTACACCACCCCAGAGGCGGTAGTGCACATGACGCAAGAGTAAGTTAGGAAAATTTGGCACCGAATTCCCATGTCTAGTCTGCGAGCATGCTTGATGTCGTTGAGAGCGGCTGTTGAGGTGCTAGTGTGATTAATGACTTTGAGATTGGCTACCTCGGACAACTACAGCATTATAGTACACTACCGAAAACATAGTAACCATAGAACTCAACACAGGCTAGGAAAGAAATATGACTACAGATACCAGCTCATGGACTGTACGTTGTACTTGACCATCATCATTAACGGAGGCAATAAAACATACTTTACTTCCAGAGGCGTTTAACGAAGCGGAACAGAACATGTTCAGTTCCAGCGCAACCCTCTAACCGATTGAAAATAACGAACACAACTAGCTGAGTTAAAATTGCTAAGAACCCAGGAGGAATTTTTGCTTGTCAAACTGTTAGGGTAATGTTAATTTGACAATATTATCAAGTTTGGCACCTCGATTAAAAAAATTTAGAATGATTTTGACTTCAGTAACAACCTTGACTACAAGACGATGGGACAATATTTATTCTATAATTAATAAACAATATTAAAAATAAACACTATTAATTTTAAACAAATGGACTGAGTGTGACTCTTAACTCTGGTCACTGGACCCATAGGGAACACGCTGCTAATGTAAGTAAGAGTCAGATATTAAGATACCTTACAGCTCAGTAAACTTTTCCACATATCCCAGTAAGGAATCTGGGATCAGAGAGCAGTGTCAGCCAGGATACAGCCCCCCCCTGGAGCAGAAAGGGTTAAGGGCCTTACTCAATGTCTCAACAGTGGCAGCTTGGCAATGCTGGGGCTTGAACCCCCAACCTTTTTGAAGCTGTTGTGTCCCTCCCTGTCTTCAAATGGACCATGGTAGAGCTCGGACGTTGCGTTAATGGACGTTAATTGCCATAAAAACTGCAAATGAAGGTTGCAAGGTTGCAATTTTGGTGTTTAGATGTTGGATGTTGACCCCCCCCCCAAAAAAAAAAAAAAATTATACACAAAAGACTTATGCGTCCTTACTTTCCTAGAGTCTCAAGATTGCTGCCTCCGCCCCCACATCTGCAGTCTCTGGCTTTCTCATTAGGGATCTAAATATAAATCTCCATCCAGATTTCTGTAAAACGGCATTGTGACAACGTCTATTGTTAAACAGTCTATACAAATGAATTAATGGAAGTCTACTCTAAAAGCAGCGCCGAGGCGGAAGCGTTGCTTTGGCACATAAGCATGTAACAACATTCCATTTATATGTAAAGACCTTTTGTACAGTTTTCACTGGGCAAAAAGTGTGAAAGGTCAGCTGCTAGATTTT
This sequence comes from Clarias macrocephalus, assembly GCA_011419295.1. Lineage (NCBI taxonomy): Eukaryota > Metazoa > Chordata > Actinopteri > Siluriformes > Clariidae > Clarias > Clarias macrocephalus. The sequence continues at coordinate 18,719 of JAAGKR010009569.1, read as the reverse complement.
TGGTTTAGCTCAACCAGAATGTGGAGCTTCTTGTGGAACACACACTAGTTCTGTACTAGTATGAGGTTTTCATGATGCTTTGTAGCACCCTTTAAAACTTTTTTTTTTTCCCCCAAAACCAACGTGCTGTTGGTTACGTTCTCATCTTTACTTTATTTCCTCCAACAGAGACATGACAAGGATAGGCATCGCCTCCGCCGCACACCAGGACAAGATCCTCAGCAGCGCGCAGGGAATGCTGTCCCAGATGCAGCAGATACAGGACAGGATGGTTCCAGTCTGATCAGAAACTCTCTTACAATACACCCTTTTTTTTTTTTGGTCCCTTTGTTTTTGTTTTGTTTTGTTTAATTTTTAGACATTTTTACCTCATCCTCATTTACGCACTTTAAAAAAAAAAAAAAAAACAAGAACACGGACGGATGGAGAACGGCACTTTTTTTTCCTCCTGGATCACCTTTCGAAAGGAGGATATGTTCCTTTCCGTGGTGGTGTTATGAAACTATGTTCTTCAGTCACGCATTTTGCTCCAGGATGGAACTTTGAGGGCATGCTCTTTTTTTTTTTCTTCTCCTTCTTTCCCTTCACCTTGTTTTTTTTTTCTTTCTTGTACGTATGTAAATGTAAATATGTAGAACTTTTTGGATTTGTTCCACTTTGCCATTTCAGCGTTCAGTCCACCAAGCAATTTAAAAACTGTGGCTTTAAAATGAAAAAAAAAAAAGGAGAGCTCTTTATTTTCTTTTTTTTTTTTCATTCTGGGATTTCTGGCTCCATGTGAAGTCTTCTCCGCCCCTTTGAAATGGAATATCTGTCTCCACTTGGCTGGCAATTCGTGCGCACCGATGGATTAGAGAACACTGCTCCGAGTTGAGATCTCTCTTGCGTCTTTTTCACTCCAGCTTTGCTTTTTTTTTTTTTTCTTCCTTTTTTTTGCACTCTCTCATCCCAGACAGGCTGTGAAATTCCCACTCACTGGAAGCTGGATGGGGAAAAAAAAGGTAAGCACTGTTCCATTGTTTATGAGATCTGCTCTATTTCCTTTGGAGTTATTTATACAGTCCTCAAGGTAAGCTTTAGAAAGGGAGAAATGATGACAAAGTTATACCTGTGTTATTCGATAGGATAGAAAGAGAAGTGTTAGGAAGGAGAAGGAATGACAACTTTCTCTTGAGCAACAATGCAAAATAAAATCATCTTGGAATTCTCTGAGGATTACTAGTTAAGGCAATAAAGTTAGCCTTTGTGTATTGAAAAATACCTACAATAAATTAATTTTTTTGTAATTCTGTTTCCTTTATAGGGTCACATCGTTTGCGCCATGCAGAGACATCCTTTACTACCTGCACCACTTCCCATCAAGGTTCCTCAACACAACGCGAAAATCTTCCAGACGCAAATAATAACAAGCTAAGGAGAGGCTAAGGATGATTTGTACCCCATGAGCTTTGTTTTGTTTGCCTTTCTACATTGACTGAATGTATGCTAGCAACAGAACGCATGCTAGCTCACTCACATGCACAATGTTTTTTTCGTTTTTTTTTTTTTTTTTTTTGTGAAACAAAACCGGACAATTTGAAAGTGGGAAACTTTAGATTTTTAAGCCACGAGGAAGTCATTGGAGTCTTTCGGAAAACCCTTCAGGAGTCAGAAAATGCTAAGCTAAATTCAGACTCAGAGGATTAGCAGCTAGCGCTAATGCTTCTCTTGTGGTTGTGGGAACTGAAATATGGACATCTGAACCGTAAACCTACCACAGGAATGTTTAAAAAAAAAAAACTTGAAAATTTACATTTCATGAACTCCAGCTTGGCATCTTGTTCGTCTGTTTAACACACGGCCCTGTTCAAAATGTGTTCTTCAAGTTTTTCAGTTTGAGCACCTGATTGGAAATATGCAAGGAATGTGGAGGAGATGGAGAGCTAGAGAATGTATTGTGCCATGTTTCTTAAGTCTAATTTAATTCTGGGGAATCAAACTAACAAATCATGTTTTTTTTTTCTTTGTTTTTTTTTTCTTTGCTCAGTTAATCTAGTTGTGTAGATTAACATTGTGCTTATTTGCAATTATCTATATAATGCCATTGTTTTCTTTTTTTTTTATGAATTTAGGTACATTTCATTTATTTATGGTCCTTTTTTATCTAGTTTGTAAATTGTAAAATAGAACTATGAGAAAAATAAATGACTGATTGCCAAGTGTGAAATTTTTTGTTGTTGAACTTAAGTATTGGATTATGACTTTCCATATTAATTATGAAATATTACGAAATTACAGAATCGAAAAAAAAAAATTAAAAAAATCATTTAGAAGTTTTACTGTGGTGTAGTGAAACCTTGCATTGCCAGCACAATTTGTTCAAGAAGTGTGCTTGTATATCAAAGCACTTGAATATCAAAGCAAATTTCCCCCATAAGAAATAATGGAAACTCAGATGATTCAGATGAACCCAAAATATTCATATATGATCACTTAATTCAAAATAATAATATAAAATAAAAATAAAACAAATTGACTTGCCCTTTACTTTTGGAAAGAATTTTGGTTGAAGTAAGACGAGAGAGGAGAGGAAGACGAGTTGTGATCAGGTGACGCTCAGCAGACAAAGCGAATGTACTAATCGTATGTCAAGTCAAGTAAGTCAAGTCAAGTAGGCTTTTATTGTCATTTCAACCATATACAGTTCTTTACACAGTGAAACGAAACAACGTTCCTCCAGGACCAAGGTGCTACATACATGCGACGACATAAATTAACAACACAACATAAATTTAACAACGCAGATTTTTACATTTTTAAGTTAACCTAAAAAACTATCAAAAACAAGACAAGACCTCACTTGTTTATCAAGATGAAATTCATTAAAAGATTTTGCTCAATCATTGCCCATAAGAATGCTCGCAGACCAAGATACTTGCAATCCAAGGTTCCACTGTACAGTATATAGCATATTTTTCCATGGTAAACTCTAGTACATACCCTAACATACAATTGTACTACTGTTGTACTTCAGACATTACCATGTTAGGTTTGTGTCTACCTCAAGTATGTTTGTACCATATTAGATATGTTAGTACATACTATTACTAATAATATTACTGACATGGTATAGTACAGACAGTACCATAGTATTGTATGTAATATTAAGAGTTTCAACATACACTATGGTATATTATTAATGTCAATAGTACTCTACAAATGGCACAGAAACTGGATTTACATTATGCTGGCACGTATTCCATAGTACCATAGTGTGGTACATGTACAATCAGCAAATAAGTACCATGGTATTGTCAAAAAATATGATGGTACTATATATACAATGTAAAAAATTTTTTATCATGGGTAGCCTACTCATATTCATGATAGCTGCTGCTTACTTTGTTAACAAATTAATAATAAGCAATATACCATGGATGTTACAAATATTTAGAGTTAGCTATGATTTATCCAACTACCAAGCTAATTACTGATAGCTACTAGAAATTAGGCTAATCAAATCTGGATCAGCAAACTTGGATAAATATGCTGGTTAATCTTAGCAAATTAACAAATCATACCTCAACATGTGTAAAAAAAAAAAAAAGAAAAAAGAAAAAAAAAGAATACTTTGCAGTAGATTTATAGTTCATATCTATAAAAAGAGATATGAACTATAAATCTATAAAAAAATTATACACACTTTTGCCCAGTTTCACATACACACATCATGGCAGATTGGCCTAGTAAGGATTCTTGATTATTTAATTTCAAAATGGTTGAGGTTGATTGGATGCTAAACTCCGCCCATTATATTGATCTGTAGCAGGCAGTCATTTCATTAGAGAAGTCGAGATCTTCTGAGGTTTGAATTTTACATAAACTCTCAGCGTCCTGCCTAAATAAATGAATTTTTACAGCATGAAATTCTGAAACATATTGAATGTTCAAACTGCTTTTGGATGATTAGAATCCTGAATTTTTCAGCACTTTTTGAGGCTTCTTTTTCGATTTCTTCCTCTATGAGCCCACTTTATGCAAGTGCTTGTATGAAGCAGTTTGGCGAGGATAAGTACTACGTAAAATTTGAAAAAGGATGAAGAGGGCAGATTCTCCCCTGAAGAACAATCGCAACAATCAAACGACATTACTGGTCTGCCATTCGTCAGCTTTTTTCTTTCATTCCAGCTCTTTTTCCCTCCCCCTTAGCTTTTCCTGTGCTTTCTCTACGCTGAATGGGCCGTAATACAGCCACCCTGGCACGTTTAATCAGTAAACATCTGTTTCCCCACAGCCTGCCATGATGGCTGATTGTGTGAGGGGCCTTTGATAAATAAACGAGGAAAAGAAAAGCCCTAGAAAACGCAATTTTCGGAGTAGGAGAAAGACCGCAGTGAGAGTCTGGCAATGTTTTTTTTTTTTTTTTTTCCTGCCACAATCACCCTAATGAGAGATGCATGCATTATGCATGTGTTTGGGCGCTACGCTGAGAGGAAGTGAGAAGAGAGAAGGGGAAAAAAATAAATAAGTGAGAAGAACTTAAAAGTTTAACTCAGGAAATATGCTTGAAATTAGTGGGTAGTTAATAATGCAGGGATGAGCCAAGAGAGAGAGAGAGAGAGAGAGAGAGGGGAGTGGGAGAAAGGTTGAGCTAATCTATAGAAATGTGTGTGTGTGTGTGTGTGTCAGAGAGAGAGAGAGAGAGATAGAGTGTGTGTAATATAACACTTGGTTAAAAAAAGAGCTGTGAAATGTCCTGAGACATATATTATATTATATTATATCACATTATATGAAGGGTGTTCGAGTCAAACCAGGATTTGTAATGAAATCCCTGGTGAATAAAGGCATAAAATGATTGGCATTTACAGAAGACTTCAAGCATAGTACAATGTTGAGACTCTTAGCCGCAGTGAACCATGTGAACGTTGCAAACATTTTAAAGAAGGCTGTCTGTCTAAGAACGCAGTCACTCCCGTTAAAATTCCGCAGTGGAACGCCTGATTCCAGAAAATCGTCATCGCCAACATGAGGAAGAGATGCCTCTGTCTGGGAGAAAAAGTCCACGCAATCATTCAACGACACCACTTGCACATTACAGGGACTCGGATGAGAGTTATTACCACATTCCCCGTTCAGTCCTGACGTCACTCCAAGAGATTTTCACATATTTGGGCCATTAAAGGAGTTCCTGGGAGGCCAGCGTTTCGGACGTGAATCAGAAAAACTGAGAAAACTTTCTGCATTGATGGTATTTAAGCACTAGTTAAACGCTGTGCATTAGTGAGGCATTTTTCTTATATAGAGCAATAAACTGAGTTTTACATAATCAAAAGTCCTGTTTTGACTTGAACACCGCTCGTATTATATCATATAATTGTCTTTGATTGGTAAAATCGTGTTAATTATTGTTTTATAACAACAGCTTTGACCCTTATTTCTGTAAATCGAGTAATTGATTATTGATGATTATATCACTTACTGTATTTTAATACTAGTATTGTTTATGAAAACTTCTCAGGCGATGCGTAAACACACACAAAGCAAGCCTAACACAGGACTGGTGATCACACTAGGATAACAGGACGGACAGAGCATAGGAATCCTGCTTTTTTTTTAAAGCAGGTTTGGACTAAACCATCTGGGGTACGGTTTATATTATTATTATTATTATTATTATTATTATTATTATTATATTGGCATGGTGGAATTAGGAATGGTTTCCTGTCAGTGTTCGGTAATCTCATATATTAAGCATTGTTGTGTTTGTTTTATTGTTTTGAATAGCAAATAGCTCAGGATTAAGGATGTGGCTGTTTTAGGTGTGGCCTCCTTTTCCTGATTAGTATTTCCCTAATTTCCATAATCTTGGAATTCAAAGCAGCCCTACCTAGCTGGACCACGAGTACAGATGAAAATCAACATGTTAATGCATCATTCATCAAACAACTGAGGAGACGCACACAGGCATGCCTGTGCACATAAACCCATCTACAAATATAATAATCCCAAATGAAATGTAACTATAAACAGATAAAACGAAAGTACGACTTGTCGTTCATTAACCAGACGCTCTTCTGGGTGTCAGTATGAACAGAACAAAGTCATCAGCAGTCCAATCCAAACTCTCCATTTATTTCCCCCCCGTGTGTGTGTTTTTATTGTGTGTTGATTGCGTTAGTGTTGCGTTTGGTATTTAATATGTGAAGTGTGTAAGTGTGTGTGATTGGTGTGGGTGGCGGACACACACTGAGCTCCGCTCTATGATTAATGACTGAGAGATGGCAAAGATAATGAGGTTCACTCAACAGTGCCACACTCACACGCCGCCTCTCAGCAGCACAGAGCGAGGGAGGGAGCGAGGGAGAGAGGAGAGAGAGAGAGAGAGAAAAGAGAGGCAGAGGCAGGAGTTCAATACAGTTAACATCTTTAATTTGTTTTATCTTTCTTCTAAACACCTCTTCTGCCCTTTCTTTCTCCTTCTTAAATTCCACTTCAATTTTCTTGCTGCTTTTTCTTACTTTCTTTCTTTCTTTCTTTCTTTCTTTCTTTACTCTGACTTTTTTATAGGCCATTGCGTTTCTTTCTTTCTTCCTGTTCATTATTTATTCTTTGCCTTTGACATGTTTTTTATTCTTTCTTTTATCCTTTCCTCGCATTTCAGTCATTTCTTCAATTTCCTTCCTTCCTTCCTTCCTTCCTTCCTTCCTCTTATTCTTTTATTTTTTCCATATTTTTTCCTCAGTCTTTATTCATTTTCACATTAGTCTTTCTTTCTTTCTTTCTTTCTTTCTTTCTTTCTTTCTTTCCCTTTCATGTTGTTCATTCTGTTTACTTTTTGTCTGTGACATGTTTTTTCTTTTTTCTTTTCTTTTTTCCTCACTCTACCTTTATTTACTACTCATTATATTTTCTTTCTTTCTTTCTTTCTTTCTTTCTTTCTTTCTTTCTTTCTTTCTTTCTTTCTTCATGTTCATTATATTTATTTTTGCATTTGACATGTTTTTTATTCTTTTTTTTCTTTTCTCCTCTCCTCACTCTTCATTCATTTTTCAATTTCCTTTCTTCCTCTCATTCTTTGATTTTCCCACATTTTTTCCTGTCTTTATTCATTTTCACATTAGTCTTCTTTCTTTCTTTTTTGTTTTCTCCTATCCTTCTTTCATTTCCCATTATCTTCTTTCTTTCTTTCTTTCTTTCTTTCTTTCTTTCCTTCCTTCTTTCTTCCTTTCATGTTGTTATTTTTGTCTGTGACATGTTTTTCTTCTTTCTTTTATTTTTTCCTCACTCTACCTTTATTTACTACTCATTATATTTTCTTTCTTTCTTTCTTTCTTTCTTTCTTTCTTTCTTTCTTTCTTCATGTTCATTATTTTTATTTTTTTGCATTTGACATGTTTTTTTATTCTTTTTTCTTTTCTCCTCTCCTCACTCTTCATTCATTTTTCAATTTCCTTTCTTCTTCTCATTCTTTGATTTTCACCCATTTTTTCCTGTCTTTATTCGTTTTCACATTAGTCTTCTTTCTTTCTTTTTTGTTTTATCCTATCCTTCTTCAATTTCCCATTATCTTCTTTCTTTCTTTCTTTCTTTCTTTCTTTCTTTCTTTCTTTCTTTCTTTCTTTCTTGTTGTTCATTCTGTTTATTTTTTGCCTGTGGCATCTTTTCTCTTATTTATTTTCTTCTGTCCTCACTCTACCTTCATTCACTAATTATATTTTTCTTTCTTTCTTTCTTTCTTTCTTTCTTTCTTTCTTTCTTTCTTTCTTTCTTTCTTTCTTTCTTTCGTTAACAGAGTGAGTAAGTGAATAATAATACACAGATGTTTGAGTGGTTAAGGGATTTGCCAGAAACATGTGTACAATGTGATAAGAGTTCGCAGTCCTCATTAGAATAAAAAAAAGGGAAGTAAAAATGAATGAAAGATCGAGACCTAGGAAGATAAGATCAGTGAAAAAATGAGGACAGAAATATTTGGAATGGGTTTACAAATTGCTTCATGAGTTTGAAAGCACACTAAAGGCTTATATAAGCATATACACACACACATACACACACACAAAGCTTTTGAGCCGGCTACAGTCCAAAATCAATAGTGGAAGAAGCTTTAGTCCGCTTATAGGACACTTCATCTCTGTCAAACACCAAACATTTAAATTACAGCAGACAATGCACTATCATTTCTCACCACGAGGACAAGATAGTCAGGATAAGGCTGTATAAATCACACAGAGCGAGGAGGAACCAAGGAGGAATCCAGCAGTAATGTGGGAAATGGAGGAGATATATATTCCCATACGTCTGTGATGACAGTCCCAACAAGAGGGTTATGTTACTAACACACAAAATATCGAACGCCAGGCCAGTGACATCCATCACGCTACAGCAGTGTTCTTACTTTTTCATTCCTATTCATTCTTTCTCATATAGATACATGGACAACTTGATAGGTCTAGATGCATACAGTAGGTAGATCTATAGTGTTGAAGGGTAAATTGGGAATTCCAAGATGATCTCGAACACCAAGACAACTTAACAGGTAGAATTGCCTATGAGCCTACATCTCGTACAAACCAGCAGAAGGTTTTATTGGCACAGAAGTGCTGGCAGTAGAAGCGTCATCAGCGGGAAACCTTATCTCTGACCAAAGTTCTCAGGAGACCAGGAATTTCTAAGGACAAACACCCAGGTAGGAGACTAGCTTCTAGTAAATGTCTACAAATTCTTGAAAAAAAGAAATCAATTGAAGTTCAAAAAACACTCACATCTAAAAACAGGGCAGTAACACAAACCATACCAAAATTGCACCATGAACTACTACAACACAAGCCGAAGCTTTTTAAGACGGCCCTCAGTGTTCCCTGACTCTACCATGAGTGAAAAGCTGTTCCATTTGGTGAGAGGTGCCAACATTTTTGCATACAACTATACACAGATAGAGTCCATTTAGGCAGGTGGAGTGGGTTAGAGGGAAGGAGCGAGGGAATGAAGCGAGGGACAGGTAGAGAGGATGCTGGGAGGCGTTCTGGCAAGCGGTTTACCGCTCAAGAGGTGCCATCTGTACTACCCTGTGGGGCAAACGCTTGAAGCAGCAGTCCAACACAAACATTAATGCACGCAGGTCTGCAAACAAATCCGGCACGGCGCAGAACTACATGTTGAAGCCAAGACATCCACGATCCCTCAGGACTCTTTTACAGATTGAAGAACCACTTTAAACCCAGCGTACAGTAAGTAATTTTTACTTATCGAATGCTAATCCAATTTAAATTCATTATCCTTCCTAAACAAGCCTTCATCATGCCTCACTAATGCATACACTGTATTACATTATGTTTCGCTCCATTACGCCTTCCATCGTAGCCTCAGTTTCACCTCCTTGGCTGACAGAAGTAGAACCAGATGTGATGTTTTTCTGTTGGAACCCATTCGCTTCTGAGATGTGTTCTGATCCCATGTGTTCTGAGATGCTTTTCAGCTCACCACGGCTGTGACGAGTGCTTATATGAGTTACTGTATCCTGTTGTAACTTCAGCAAGTTGTTTTTCACAACATGCAGCTGTAGTTTAACAAAATTTTTTCTTCTTTCTTTCTTTCTTTCTTTCTTTCTTTCTTTCTTTCTTTTTCTCTTACTTTCATTAATTTCTGTATTTCTATTTATATTTCTATGCTTTCCTTGTTCTTCATTTTCTTTCTTTCCTTTTTTCTTTCTTTCTTTCCTTCCTTTTTTCTTTCTTTCTTCACTTTTCTTGATTTTATCTTCCTTTTTTTTTATCTTTTCCTTTCTTTACATTCATCATTTATTATTCCAATTGGCTTTGTTTGTTTCTTTCTTTCTTTACTCTTTATTGCCCATTGCTCTTTCTTTCTTTCTTTCTTTCTTTCTTTCTTTCTTTCTTTCTTTCTTTTTTTCTGTCTTCACTTTTGGGATTCTTCATTCTATCTTCTATTCTTTTTTCTTTCATACAATCATCATTTATTATTACCATTGTTTTTTACGTTTGTTTGTTTGTTTCTTTCTCTAAACAAATGAGTAATTTCATTCCACATCAATTGTTGTAAACTCTAGAACTCTGTTGAACATGAAAATCACAGTCGACTGGCTGTACTCGATTCCACATGTCTGGCCAACATCCCTGAGATCACATTTTCCCCACTTTATTGATTGATGTGAACATTAACTGAAGCTACGACCTCTGTATTTTTATTTTATTTTATTTTTTTTTACAATTGGTTGAATGGATAATCGCATTGATGAGCAGGTGTACAGGTGGCTGAATCCAATACAGTCATTATCTGATGATACAAATAACTAAAAAAGATTGGTGTGTGTTATTTAGGTGGATGTTCAGCCAGATCCCATACAATATAAACCTTTCTTTTGGGTAAGCTAACAATCTGTCTACAAATTGGTTCTAATAAGAATAATCAACTGTAAGCAGAGTAAGGCAAAAGCTGTATTTAAGGTAATAGTTAGGCATACATGTCAGACCTTGAATAAACCAGAGAGTCTGGACATTTTTTGTTCCTCATAGCCAAAAGCTGCCTAATTTCCCTGGAAGAAGCAGCTTGTGTTTACTGTAGTCTGGCAAGCGGGTCTTCTAGCTCATGGGGCATAATGAACCACTCAAACTTTTTTTTTTATTTATTTTTTTTTTTTATCTCAGTCATTCAAAGTTCATTGTTGTCAGTTAGGCTGAGATGTCCAAGGCTGAGATGCCGTCATTATTTACGAAGACGCATTTAACTCGCACATTTTCATTTAGCTTGCCAAAACCTAGCATGAGTGTGCAACAAACCGGTTTGTTTTTGCATTTAAAGTAACTCACTAAGAAAGCAAAAGATCCAATATCCTGCCCAATCGTTGGGTTTTGCTTGCCTGGAAATTGACTAAGTGAAAAAGTGGAAGCCCTGTTATACAATATAGCATAGTAATTATTGCGATTTTTGATGATCACATTAATCAAACCGAGAGAAACCATTGAGTATTACAAAGTTTTTAATGTAGTCTGTTGAGTTTAGAGATCTGCCCATTAAGCATAGAGGAAAATATTATGTACAGTATAGATAGCTTGCTTGAATTGCAGATTGCTACTCTTCATAAGTAAACAAAGGGAACTAAAAGTGCTGACCTTCATTCAACATTAAGAGCACATCACGCACACCAAATGACTATCGACCGTTAGAGAGTTTTCATTCTCCGACTAACAGCTTACTCTAGTCTCTCCAGACCCTTCCTGTTTACTGCTTGTTCATTTTTCCCCCCCGTTTCCTTCACTACTCCCTGAACCAACACTGAAGCGATCTATAAATATCTACAGGAGTTTTCACCGTCTGCTCTCTCCGAGGGCTCGCAATAGCCCGAGGCTCCTGTCTTTACTTATGGTTCTGTAATGAATTGAACCGAGTGAACTGTATTAAACTGCAGGGAGCCAATTGATCGCCGGGCATATCGACTATCAGCATCATCAAACAGCAGAAACATTAATCAAGTTATCAATCCACAGCTACATCGGAACAATAATGAACATGTACGGGACAAGGAGGAAATAATGAAAACATACAAATATAGATCAATTTAAAAAAAAATACATACATGTTTTAAAAAAATACAAGCTCAAAGGTTGTATATATTCTTGGATTCAATAGAAATAATCACTTATGTTATAGCAGGAAACACACGCTGACCAATCGGATTTGAGAATTCAAAAGCACTGCTATATTATACACAGAAATAAAAAAGTCCAGGCTAAAATTGGCCTCTCTCGCTTATCCATCTCTCGCTCCATCCTCCGGTCCATCCCGCGCACTAATCGCCACCATCTGTGGTTGCGCGTGGAAAAAAACAGCGCACTTACACACTCGACCTTGAGTTCCTAACATGCTGACGCCAGCCAGCACACGTTAGCATGTGGTGGTTTCAGTAAGTCGACTCCAATATAACATGGTTCCAGTTGCTATGACTTACTATACTAAACATCTCAAAATTATCCGGGTGACTGGAAAGCTTTGTAGATCTGATTTCAAGTGAGGAGAAGATGAAGAAAGCACATGTCCAAACATAGAAGGTCATGTTGTTGATGTAAAATGTGTACAGTTTTTGAAAAAGGAAAAAAAAAAAAAAGGACTACTGTCTTAGGGGCCTTTAACAAAATCCTGAACTACATGTGTGTGTATTTCAATTCTTGATGGTTCTTGGCTGGGTGACTCTTTTGACATGCCTTGAATCACTTAAAATGTGACTATGAATAAGCTATGAAACAGAACAACGTACTTTCGATTACAACGTAACCACCTTCAACGCTACATACTCGTATTTACACGTGAAGAGTTACTCCACCGGCGGCACTCAGGTGGTGTAGAGGTTAGCACTGTCGCCTTGCACCTCCAGGCTCTGGGTTCGATCCCCGGCCAGGCTCGATTCCCGTCTCTGTGTGCATGGAGTTTGCATGTTCTCTCCGTGCTTGGTGGGTTTCCTCCGGGTACTCCGGTTTCCTCCCACAGTCCAAAGACATGTAGGTTAGTTTAGACATTGGCGTTCCCAAATAGCCCGTAGTGTGTGAATGAGTGAGTGTATGTGTGTGTGTCTGTGCCCTGCAATGGATTGGCACCCTGTCCGGGGTGTACCCTGCCATGTGCCCCAAGTCTCCTGGGATAGGCTCCAGGCCCCCTCTGACCCTGAATACAGCATTAAGCGTATAGATGATGAGTGGGTGAATGAGTGAGTGAGTGAGTGAGTGAGTTACTCCACCTCACAGTTTGCTGTGAATTGTCAGGACTTGTCAGGAACTGCTGTGGTTTCTAAGAGCAACCTGGATACCAGCGTTATGGACAACAGTGACTACAGATGCTTTGTACCTGCAGTGCACTTGTGTAACAGACATCACTATGATAACATCCCTACGATTGCAGACAATCTCAAGCACGTACCAGTTTAGGATCAAAGTCAGGAATGTTGGAAGTTGGATGTGCACCTACAAAGTGATAATAAGTTCTACTCCAGAGTTAAGAGGGTTTTCTTTTGGCACTATGTTTGACTAACGATGTTGTCAGTGTATAACGCACAACTGAAGCATTCTTAAATCTGGTTAGAAGGTTTTGCTTGATTTTCTAGCACTGCAACTCTTACAGTTGTACTGGTTGTAATGGTTTGTAAGGTTTATATTCATGCATGATCATTTCTAATATAACAACTTGTCCAGGCCCAATACAATGTTTTTGTTTATGTAGAAAAGGAATCTGTAACTTTACATAGGATGATACTTTCTGCAAGGAGACATTTATTACGCATGCATGGAAGGAGTCATCAGTGTCAGTGCTTTGTAATACTAAGTTTTCCACCACTAGAAAGTCTTCAGGAAACTATACACTTCCAGGATTTTGGTACTCTGACAAGCTTTCTTATTACACTCACTCATCGTCCATACCGCTTTATCCTGTATTCAGGGTCGCGGGCCCTGGAGCCTTACCTAGGCGGCTTAGAGCACGAGGCGGGGTACACCCTGGACCATCGCAGGGCACGCACACACTACTGTGGGAACGCCAATTAGCCTAATCTGCAGGTCTTTGGACTGTGGAAGGAAACCGGAGTAACTGGAGGAAACCCACAAAGCACAGGGAGAACATGCAAACCAAACTCCATGTCACACAGAAACGGGAATCGAGCCTGGCCGGGAATCGAACCCAGACCCTGGAGGTGCAAGGCGACAGTTCTAACCTCTACACCACAGAAATATCTTATTACATATTATATGAAATTATTAAATCCAAAGGAGGAGAAAAAAAAATTGGTTTATTTTGAGTAGTCTATGAGGAATTAACTTTTTTTTTTTTTTTAGATGTGCCATTATGGGAACATAATAAACTGTGAGTTGGGAACAGTCACTCCAGTCCATCATTGATTATTGTCCTATAAAAGCATGAGAAAAGAGGTGCTTTACTTAAAACTCAACCTCATTTACGTATCTTTGAATTAGATACGTATTTGAAAAAAAAAAAGTATAATTCATAGTTTTTTCTCTTTTAACATGAACTCAGCTTTGGTGAACTTTTACATTTCGACCACATTTGCTTCATGTAAAAACATAATAATAATAATCATAAAAAATACAAATAATAAATAAAAACAGCTTGAGAATGATAAAATGTAAATGCCAACAATAATACAGTCAAACTAGCTTCCGTGCTAGCTCACGTGATCTTAAATTTACTTATGACTAGCAAGCTAGCTAGCTAGTTATGAAGATATCATATTCAAATCTTATATTTAACTACATCAAATGTCATTTCCCCCTCAAAAAATATAGAATATCATTGAAAAAAAGATTTTCAAAAAACAGCTAAACAGCGACTAGCCAGCTAGCTACACAGCTAGATTCTCTTCTTGTTTGAAGAGTCCAGCGAAAATAGAAAGAAAGAGGGATAAAGAAACAACGGCAAGTACATGTACTGTTTGTTTAAGCTCACAAAAGCCAGAATCCACCAGCTACAGCCAAAGCTAATAGATTACAGGCGTTTCTGTTTCCCCTTCTCTCTTTGCCTCCCTCTCTGTCCGGCTCAATTACTCCGCTGATTCTCGCTGAGGTAAAATCATACCTTCTGACGACACGAACCGGCACATGGTGACACAAACCAGAGCAACGTATGGGAGGGGGAAAAGAAAGTGAGGTGACGAAAAACAGACTGGGAAATGTAAAAAGAGGAGGGTGACAGAATGCAGAGAGGAAAGAGATACAGAAACAGAGAAGGAAGGAGTCCAAAAAAAAAAAAAAAAAAAAAAAAGCGAGCAGAAGATTCAGACAATTTTTTTTTTAGACTCCTCAAACTCCTTGTTTATAAACCAGTCACTGGCATGCAATTGGAAAGATTTCAGTTTCTATCTAAGTCGTTACCAAATCATCAAATTAAGAGCACATGGCACATGACTTAATGCAATAGACATTTCCAACAGATACAGTATAAAACAGAAGAGGTGCGTCCTGTTGTGATGCTTCCAAACGCTCAAGCTGATATCTTCAATACCTGATATTAAGTGACAGCAAATTTGTTGGTTTACCAAGAAATTAAGCTCTTATATAAGTGTTAACTTCAGTCCTTGGGTTCAACTTAACTGCTTATAACCTTTCCCATGAATTTTGAAATGCTGTTACCTGATCTCATGTAAAATTCATAGGAACTATAATGAGTGAGTTTGTTTGAACTTCAACTGTAAGATATAAATAATTCGTCTGCTTTAGTTTTATTGATGACATTTATTTATGAAGGGTGTTGAAGTCAAAGCAGGATGTTTGATTTTGCAGAACAACAGACAACAGTAATCAGAGTAAAAACTCCCTTCACTTCTTTACATAATCCCCGGCTACAGTAATGCTTTTATCCCAGTGTCCCACAAATGCTTGGATACCATCAAAATAAATGCAAAAAGTTTTGCAGCCTGATTTGATATCTGAAACACCGGCCTCCCAGGAACTCCCTTAATCATCCAAATGTGTGAAAACGGCTTGGAGCGAGGTCAGTACAGTATGGGGAATAACTCCCAGCCAAGTTCCTCTAATGTGCAAGTGGTGTTGGTGAATGATTCTATGTACAGTTCCCACAGACAGATACGTCTCTTCCACCAGGATCAGACATTCCTCTCAATTAATGTTCACAGGAACGACTGCAGTGTGCTCTGAGCCATCTCAGCCGGCATCATTATTCACAGATGTATGGCCTTCTTCAAAACGTTTGCACCATTCAAATGCTGCTAAGCATCTCATCATACGTGTTCTGCAGATGCCAATCTCTTTGATGCCACAAAAGGATATACAATATGCTGTTGCCTATATAAGCCATTCTCATGAGTAAATTGTATACAGTTTGTTTTTAAATTAACTGAACGATATTTCTTGTATCTGAACCAGGAGTAAAAGGTTTTGCATTAGTTTTAAAGCCTGGTTATCATGAAAAGTGAAAGACTTCGTTCCAGTTCCATTAAAGGTGCCAACAAGAATAATAAATGCAATCCTCTGACAATGGAAAATGAGTAAGTGCTATGATAAATGGGCTTATTGAATTGAACATAAAACTGAATTGTAGTGCAGGTCAAAAAACACCCGTTAAACTATTCCAGTCTGGCAGGCAAAAAAGCTGCAAACACAACAAACAGTTGGTCGTAGGTCCACTTGATTAAAAATATATAGATTTGGTATTCACAAGCAATAAAAGAAACAGTTCTAAGAACAGTTTTAGATTTGTGGAACTGGTAATGGTTGGGGCCAGACTTTAGAACTGTTCTCAGAACAGCCTCCCTTTCCACTTTATTTGAAATATAGAAATATAATACCAGAAATACCCTAAGATGGAGAGCAAGAGTCATAGAAAGGGGACTTTCATAGGTGACTTTCTATACTGTCCTGAAATGAGGAACTAATGGAAATCAGGTAGGCAAATTATCCTAAAAGTAGAATGATACTCAATTGGTGGGGACTTCTCATGGAGTGGGATCCATCCATCCATCCATCCATCCATCCATCCATCCATCCATC
>JAAGKR010009568.1:14966-22466 GCA_011419295.1 Clarias macrocephalus | reverse complement strand
CATAAATTCACAACTCGAGCGCGATCAAAGCGCCGCTCCTCAATAGTCCTAATCCCTCTGGTCCCTGTCAGTCCGCGGCGTGTCCTCACCTGTCTCCACGCTGCAGATGTCCCAGCACGGCCTGAATGGAGCTCGGCTCGCTCGTAAATCAGCTCGCATTGTACACAGTGTTCACAACACAACACAAGACTAACCACATGCGCACAATACACCCACAGGCCAGGAAATTAAAGCAACAGCAGATTTGTTCTTTATTAGCCGCTGGTTTCAAAGACAATGAAAGCAGGAAGTTTATATTTTGCGGCATCTCAAAAAAAAAACAAAAAAAAAAAAAACTTTTGCTTACTGAAGTCAATAGACGTGTCATTAAACTTTCCATTACAACATGTACAACTTTATTATTGTCAAACTTTATTAGTGTCAGACTTTTGTTAAATGTTCCTTATCGCTGGGGTGGGACCATCGCGCGCGGACCTGCAAGAACTTCAAGTTTACAGCACAGAATTCAGGAAACGCAGTAACAAATCAAAAGAAAATCAATAACAAGCGAGTGCTTTTGGTAGTAAATGTATCTAAAAATCTGTTTAAATTTTATTGTGTGTATATAATTTAGAAATTAATGCACAGAAATGAAATAAATTTTTTTCTTTTGTTTTAAATATGGAATTTTGGGAGAACATATACATGAAAAGTATAATAAAAAATTATAAAGTAATAAATGGGAGCGAGATTGATAATATATACAAGTAAATACAAACTGTATGAAAGTTTAGATAAATACATAAAGTAAATGAATCTTAGTAATACAGTAAAGTAAATATGAACTTGCTTTGCATTTTACTAATAAATGCAACATATGAATTTTATTAATAAACATATATATATATATATATATATATATATATATATATATATATAATGCAATTTATGTGTATAAAGTTTTTCTTTCTTTCAAATATTCACTCTTTTCTCTATTTGCTTTTCATAATTGAATATAAAATCTGTTTATATTTAAAGTATATTATACAGCAAATACGTAGAAGTTATTAATAAATAATCAATCTAAACAGTTTAGTAGTAAACGTGTATAAATGAAAAATGTTCGTGATTTTACTCAAAAATGTATAGAAATTTTAGTGTCATCATTTTGAAGAATTTTAATTTAAAAAAAAAAAATTAAAATGTTCCGTAATAATTGCATATACATTAGATATAATTAATAATGGCATTTTTAAGGTGGAATTTTGGTCATGAATAAATAGAATTAAGCAATAACGCACGAGAGCAAGTGCTGTGTTATTGAATATCAGCACAGCTGTAATGCCGTCTACTAGTGCACTATGTAGGGTGCACACGAGGGCACAGCCTAAGTACTGAAGACATCACATTCGTGCTATAACCAGCACAACAGCACCACCTCAAGCACGATATTGCTTTTATACTATACAGTTCCACAAACACCATTTATCATCAACACATTATGATTAGTTTCTTTATTCAAACCAGTTATTTCGCACCTCAAAAACACATTTCCTTCCCCATCTGGTGGAACTTACTAACGCGAGTGGCAGGGCTGACGACGGAGAGTTAGCGACCAACAGTTAGTGCAATTAACAGGTGAAAGTAGTTTTAAATTCTCAGCAGTGCTACGTATGTATCCAAAAGGTGAGGAGAATAAACCCTGGAGGTGCTGGACAGTCCTGAGGAACCTACGGGATTTACTTTATATTTATATTTCCACTCATCCTGTCTCAGAATATCAGCTCAGCTACTGTAACTTCCAGGTTTCGGGGTTGAATCAATAACAATAACTGGAAAGCTAGTGCACTATGTAGGGTGTACAATCCCTTGTTCCACACACCAAGTCGTGCATAAGAAAGGAATTTGGGATTCAGCCTTGTGTTAGAAGCTAGTTAGCTCAAATGGTAAAAAAAATCCTTGAGAGGTTTTCATGATAAATTTGGAAGTTCATTAATAAATGTCTATAAATTTCAGTAATATGTGTGGGGATTTAAAGAAAATATTATTACCAGTTTATTTGTTGTTTGTTAACTGTTTATTGCCCTTGCGCTTCATCCACAGGCGGTCCAGCGGGACACTCGTGACTGTCCCATCTGTCTGACCCCTCTGAGTAACACACACACACCCCACACACTCGTCCTGCTTTCCTGCTCCCATGTGTTCCATCAGTCCTGCCTGAGGGCGTCTGAGCACTTCTGCCAGCAGGGCGGCGCCACCTGCCCACTCTGCCGCTCTCACTATGTCTCTGTGCCTGTTTATGACTTCACCCGTCAAAATACCTCACTAGGCATGAGCCAGGGACAATTCTGAATAAACCAAACTACAATATTACAAAATTTTATTGCCATGTGATTTATTGAAATGATCCCATTTATTAACATTTGACTAATCAAAGCAACTCACACAGAGACTTGGTCCATGTAAAAATATCAACACTATTTGATTCCTTACAGCGGATCATCATTCTGGTATCTGATTCACCAGAAGGAATCCAATCAGTCATACTCGATGTGCATTTTAATGAATCAAATGAGTGAACTCGGGAGACTGGCATGTGATTCATCGTACTCAGGTCACCAAACTGAATTAGTCCTTTACTGCTTGACTGGCAAATCAAACATTTTGTGTTATTTAGCTCTGATTGGTGAATCAAATGAATCAAAAGAATTAAACAGGATTTGATTCACAAGAAGCAAACAACACACGATTTAATGAATCAGACTGTAAAATCTTCACACTGGGATTTCATTACTTGTAACTCATTAATGTAGTGTTACTGGGTTTATTAAAGCTTTGAAAATGGCATTAATATTATTTTTTTCACAAAGTCTGCTGCTTGAGTGTTTTTAGATCTTTGTCTCCGTTGTTACTCTGGTATACTGAAGTATGATTACAAGCATTTCATGAGTGTCAAAGGCTTTTATTGACGATTACATTAAGTTTATGCAAAGACTCCGTATTTGAAGTGTTGAACCTTTCTTTTTCAAGACCTCTGCAATTCACCCTGGCATGCTGTCAATCAACTTCTGGGCCTCATCCTGACTGATGGCGCAGCCCATTCTAACAATCAATGCTCGGGCTTTGTCAGAATTTGTGGGTGTTGGTTTGTTCACCCACCTTTTGAGGATTGACCACAACAGGTGACAGGTCCGGTGACATTACGGACCATGGACCCAAATTCTTTATTTTTTGTTCCTCGAGCCACTTATGTTATCACTTTTGCCTTATGGCGGGGAGCTCCATCATGCTGGAAAAGCCATTGTTCATCACCAAACTGTACTTGGATGGTTGGGTTAGGGATGGGTCACTCGACACCCAGTTTCGACGCACGTCTCGCATTTTTGACACGCTAGTGCTTCGAAACAGTGTTCCGGAGCATTGCAGGGCTCAAACACTTATCCATTAATTCCAGTGTTATAATTATATCCATAATCGTCATGCCTAAATGTATGCCTAAAGTTTTTGACGTGGTGTACTATTGTTAAAATATATATATATAAAAACAATGCCTGTTGTATGAATGTAAATTAAAACACCTTGCGGGCTCAAAAACTGTTCCCAAAAAGAATAAAACTTGTTTGCAGCTGGTAAACGCCGTCTTATTAAATATACAAACAAAAACCTTACAATGAACAAAACATGTGAATGGCACAGCTGGTGTAGGGATTTTTTTGACCACCAGATGGCAAAGTAGAGCACAGTGTCAAAAAGCTTCGAAGCATCTCAACGCAGTTTGTTGTAAAAGCTTCACCGCTTCGGAAGCTTCGTTCGGCACATCCCTAGGTTGGGAGAAGTTGCTCTCGGGGGATGCTTTTGTACCATTCTTTATTCATGGCTGTGTTCTTAGTCAAAATTGTGAGCGAGTCAACTCCCTCGGCTAAGGGGGGTAGGGGGAAGTGTCTTATTTGCTCCCCTTCTTAAAACGTATGAAGGTGAGCGCTACGGTCAGAAATACACCAAGTACAAGGAGAACATGCAACCGCCATGCACACAGACCTGAGAATGGAATCGAACCTCCTTGACCCTGGAGGTGTGAGGCTCCGGCGCTAACCACTATACCACCCCACTAGAACTCAACGTTCCAAAATGAATCAACATGTGGCTGTTTGATTCATCAGAATGACTCTCCACATGGAGGGACTCGTCTGTAATTATGTTGAAAAATAAGGCATTTTACGGGACATTTGCATTGAGAAAAGAACATTTATTTCCAAACAAATGTGAAATAACAGACCAGAAAACAAAGGAAAAAAGAAAGAAGAACTTGCTGCTTGTAATGATTTTTTTTTCTTTTCTTAGAAAAAGCTCTTTTCACAGTATAATATACAAACCTTCCCTCAGCGACAATATTACTATGGGTGCATTTCTATTTACAGTCCAGAAGTTAAAAAATGGCCAAACAAAAAAGAAAGAAAGAAAAAAAAGAGACATGATGATTTGCATATCATACATTGACTTTGTACAAAAAATGAAAAAACTTGCATACTTCGTACGCTTTACTACAAAAAACAACAATCGTCCTTCAGAAATGTGTTACATTCAAACATAAAATGTGACGAGTCAGCTTATTTGTTAATTACGATTTAATAAATGACCTTTTACACAGGATGTAAATTCTGTGTCCCTCATGTGAGATCTGTTTAAAAAAAAAAAAAAAACTGTTGATGATGTCATCTCATCTCTGGCGTTGTAAACGGGCGCTCTTTTATTCTTCGACGGTCACATGAGGGTTCACAGTGAATTTGTCTATAAAAAGGTGCTCGCAGACGCAGCCGTCACCCACGTCAGCGTTCGGCAGGCATGTGCTGAAGACGCTGTACAAATCTGCGGTACGTTGGACCCGCGCTGATCTGATTCATTAGGACCAACCATCACCCCGGAACCTGGAAACTCGATGGTGCCTCTCTGGACTTAGCCGAGTCGGATCATCTGAATGATCATGACGTTGGTGTTTGATTCACAACTGAATCCATTTGTGTTCCAATGAATCAAATAATAAGGTTTGGTAAAATAAGGTAAATTACCAGGGTCCTGATTGGTTTCTGTGAATCAAACTTCAGCATCATGATCGTTTAAATGGTTCGACTTGTTACCAAACTGAATTCATTCATTTTCCAATTCAGCACCGAAATAGTGTTGATTCGGTTTTTGGTTACTTTAGTGACTGTTGTGTGCATTTAATTGTGTTGAATCAAACACCAGTCTGAAAATTTCTTCAAATGAATCAAACAGTAAAATATTAAATATACTTGCATTATATTTGCCAAACGTATTTGAATCAATGCTTGTGGAAAAAATCTTATAGTTCATTCAGTTTCGTAAAGTCGAGTACTGTTCTAAGTACCGATGCACCGACATAGTGAATCAAACACCAGTGTGACTTTTCTATTCGACTAACTAGAAAAGAGCACTTGCATGACTGAAAGAGATCAGACTTGAGATCATTTTAACTCCATCCTTAGTCGTCCTGATGAATCAAATAGACAGAGTGGTGCATTAAATTAAACCCTTATTTGATTCATTTACCAAATCAAGTCATGTTCTAATGAATCAAATAAAAAAGGTATTGATTCAGTTAGGTCTGTGATTAATGTGTTTATTTAGTTCTGTTGAATCAAATACCAGTCTGGAAATTTCTCCAAATGAATCGGATAGTATTTGAAACAAATTTGAATCAATGCTTGTGGAGCGAATCAAAGAGTAATGAGTTCGTTCAGTTTGGCAAAGTCAAGAGTCAATGCGTCAATCTGGTTCCTGTGAATCGGGGACTGGTGAGGTGATTTGTTCTAATGAATCAATTATTAGAGCCAACTCGATTCTGAGAGTCGAGTACTGATGTGTTGGTTTCTTTCTGTTAAAACTCTGGGACTCGATTCTACAGAACCGATCAACACTTGAGGTTTGCTTTAGGTACTGATTTATTTATTGTGTTTGGTGAATCAAATACCAGTGCGATTTTTCTACTTGACTCACAAGAACAAATTTAGCAGCGGATCAAATGGCATGACTAACACGAGAGACCCGTGACAGAATCAACACATCAGTACTCGAGTTAATGTGAACTGGATCAACACTTAAATCAAAAAAGAATGGGACGTTAAATACCATTATTTGTTTAACTGGTACTTAATTTACCACAGTGAATCAATTCATGTTCTAATGAATCAGATTAGGAGGTGCTGATTGTATCACGTCGGATTTTTCTATTTGATTCAGTAGAATTCTACTTCTGAACTCTAACAAGAAAATCATGATAAAATTCTATTTGAACTGAATCATTAATGAGTCAAAATGAGTCAAAGACTGGTGCATTAAACACCATCATGTAAACCTGGTTCTGGTGAACCACCGACCCGATCGGATCTGATGATTTGTTTTAACGAGTCAAATGAAACCAAACCCCACAGACACATTTGTACTTGATTTAACGGAACTATTCGACTCATTAGAACAAGTGTTGATTCATTCTGGTGACATCAGCAGGTCGGCACATGCCTCACACACACGCACAAACACACACGTGGTGTGTGACGACTGTTAAAGCGCCTGCATGGATCCTCCCCTGTTTCATAAGGCATCAGAGGTGAATTTCTGGACATGAAACAAACAAACAAACAAACAAACAAACAGACAGACAGACAGACAGACAGACAGACACTGTACAAAAGATTACACTATGGCAAAAAAGAAAAAAAAAGAAAAAGAAGAAGAATATACATATAGACATAAATACAACATTGTTACGCTTCCACTTTGACCCGCTTATTCACAGCATGAAGAAGAAAAAATCTACAATTTAAAACTGCATTAAAAATACGCAAACTTCTAACGACGTGTGTGTGTGTGTGTGTGTTGAAGATGAAAAGAAAAGGTGAAGGTAGAACCTTAAATAAAGTGGCTTAATGAAAATGTGTCCTGCTGAAGGAATGTGTGTGTGTGTGTGTGTGTGTGTGTGTGTGTGTGTGTGTTTATGTGGTTATGAGGCGTCTTAAAATCTCCAGACATACTCTAGATTACTGTGTGTGTGTGTGTGTGTGTGTGTGTGTGTGTGTGTGTGTGTGTGTGTGTGTGTGTGTGTGTGTTCAGAGTGTCTTCTGATGGCCGTTAGCTGCTAGCTTGTTCGTCTCGGGCTCAGTGGGACTGGTGGACAGATTCAGTTTGTCCAGTCCTGTGAAGGGAGGCGACAGAGTTCAAGTCAACACACACACACACACACACACACACACACACACACACACACACACACACTATAGAGGCCAATGATGGAGACAGACGGAAAATGCTATTTTAAGGGTTTATAACCAGTGAAATAAAACACCTGTCAGTGTGTGTGTGTGTGTGTGTGTGTGTGTAGGGGATGTGGGAGCTGAAGTGTGTGTATTGGTGTGTACGTGTGTGTTGGGATTGGTGGAAGTGTACATGAAGGTTATGTATAGCTTGATGTGTGTGTGTGTGTGTGTGTGTGTGGGGGGGGGGGGT
>JAAGKR010009567.1:0-26215 GCA_011419295.1 Clarias macrocephalus | reverse complement strand
GTGGCTGTCCTAGCTTCATTCAGCAAGAGCCCACAGCGTAGCACTCGCCGCATGTCACTGGAGAGTGGCATTAGTCGAACATCCCTTCGGCGGATATTAGCTACTCACAAATGGCACCCTTACAAACTCCAGCTACTGCAGCATCTCAACGAGGATGACCCAGATCGGCGCACACAATTTGCAGAATGGGCAAAACAAAAATTGGAACAGGACCCTCAGTTAACGCAGATTTTGTTCAGTGATGAGGCAAACTTTTATGTGAATGGTGAAGTTAACAAACAAAACCACCGCTATTGGTCTGACACTAACCCACATTGGATAGATCCCTCCAAGACTGTTGGAACAAAAAAAGTGATGGTATGGTGTGGTATATGGGGTACAAAGATAGTGGGGCCATTCTTCATCAATGGAAACCTCAAGGCCACTGGATATTTGAAATTGCTACATGATGATGTGTTTCCCTCTTTATGCACTGAAGCTGGCACGTTCCCTGAGTTTTTCCAGCAAGATGGTGCACCACCACATTATGGGTGTCAGGTCCGAGCATTCCTAGATGAACAGTTTCCTGAAAAGTGGATTGGTCGTCATGGGCCAGTTGAATGGCCCCCAAGGTCTCCCTATCTGACCCCCTTAGACTTATCTTTGGGATCATCTGAAGGCAATTGTCTATAGTGTGAAGATACGAGCTGTGCAGCACCTGAAACTACGGATACTGGAAGCCTGCGCTGGCATTTCTCCTGCGGTGTTGCTATCAGTGTGTGAAGAGTGGGAGAAGAGGGTTGCATTGACAATCCATCACAATGGGCAGCACATTGAACACATTTTATAAGTGGTCAGAAACTTGTAAATAACTCATGAAAGAATAACATTACGTTAAAACCAAGCACATGTTATTCTTTTTCTTGTGAAATTCCCAATAAGTTTGATGTGTCACATGACCCTATTCCTATTGAAAAAACTAAAGTTGGATCCAAGATGGCTGACTTCAAAATGGCCACCATGGTCACCACCCATCTTGAAAAGTTTGCCCCCTCACATATACTAATGTGCCACAAACAGGACGTTAATATCACCAACCATTCCCATTTTATTAAGGCGTATCCATATAAATGGCCCAACCTGGACTTTAAATCAGAGTTTAGACTTATAAAAACCTCCAAGTAATTAATCAGCTGACATGGCATTAAAGACAAACCTCTTGCACAGTAAAGAGTGCAGGCCATCTGTTCTTGAATTCAGCAATGAAAGGTGAATCTTCACTTATAGGACCCTACAGGTTATGTTTCAAAACTCTGTAAGGGAGAAAAAGAATGTGAGTCACCAATGAATAATAATAAGAAAATATGAAAAACTGCAAACTACTAAACTTAAAAGTTAATGTGTTAGATGACCAAACAAACAAGCTTACATTAAATAGCTAGATGTCATATTAAGTAAATGTCAAATATGCTTATTGCCATGTGTTTTTAGGGTTATCAGGCTTGAATAATAACATTAGATATTAAGTAACTATGTACTAACACCACCTTTTAAAATTAATTATTTAAGTTATTAAAACTGGCATTAGAACATGAACAGAAAACTGCTGTATTTGCACACAACAATCGGTTAAAATGGGAACAAAGAAATTCCTTACTAGCAATTTAATGTCATATTCGACTTTAATTTGGGTGATGAAATATATAACAAAGTTCAACAAGTATAAAATATCACACAAATGCAAATAACAAAAATGTATCTACAGTAACTATAATATTAAAGTAGACATGAGGAATATGGCAACTTCATGACAATACTATACACAACACGATATTGAAAGTAAGTAATGATTCAAATGTTCACAGCCTCAATATGAATACATAAAATTATTTAAATCTCACCTGATTTTAGATGCACAACCTGCCTTTTTCATTTTTTTAGTGCAAAAAATGGCTTGATCGACTGGAAAAAATACACTGGATTCTAGCACTGTGCTGCATTTCCTTGCGACCATGTTGTCATTTCTGTCATGAATTCGGGTGCGAGGCATAAACGCAGTGGTCCAGGTGTTTAAAGGAACGATGTTTTTAATGAAAACGAACAAACAGGGAAATCAAACAAACAGAATACTTTAAGTGAAACTAAAACACGTATAACGACACGAACTAAACTCACAGACATTAATGCGGTTAAATCAACAGATGCAAGACAAATAACTGAACTCAAAACAACCTATTTATAAAGAAACTAATAATCAACTCGGTTCAGGTGAGCGCCCCACGTCACCTGACCGAGGTGCATAATGGGAAATGAAGTGAAAACAAAATCACTAGGGGTTATCCCTGACAATTTCTCTGTTTTTGATTCTCAGAAATGGCGCCGATACAGTATAAATGAGCTGAAGAGCGACCGTTGTGGTTTGTTCCTTTCTGCTGTGTTTTCCAACTGCGCATGTGCAGATTTTACTCCCCCTGTTGACCATAATTACTTTATTTGGACCAACAGATGCCATATTTACATTTGTATAGTTTGATTCGTCTTGCTCTTCTGTTTCTTTAGTGTTTCATGACAGCTGGCGTCTCGCTACTGTCACCCACTGTATGTATGAAATGTTGACCTAACATGAACAGTTTGTGATTAGACAACATATTAGGAATTTGTAAGGTATGTTGAGACATAATTACATAAACCTTAATCCAAAAAAACATTTTAAGTCAACAAATCCAATTATTATGAGTATACTGAAATAATTATATTATGTAAAGTGCACAACCTGCAACCTTGATCGACTGGGAAAAATACACTGGATTCTGGCACTGTGCTGCATTTCCCTGCAACCAAGCCGGCCAAAAAGGACCTGAGGTTAGATGAGATGAAATCAGACAGGTATAGTTATGTGTCAAATTCTGTATTTAATTTTGGTTCACATACTTGACACAAGTTTCAAAGAACAAAGCCCTCCGGATATAACTGGCCAAACAACTGGCAAAATGAGAATCCACACACTTATCTATGCATTCACAATCCCTGGTGATGACGGTCATTTTAAAACTTGCATTGCAACCAATAACCTGATAAAATTTGTATTTTATTTGATATATTTACACTTATAGATTGTAACTTTAATGGACATCATCAGAATATATTTTCTGTCCTCTGTCTGACCTGAAGAACACACATGCAATAACACAATCTGCTATACAATTTAGCCAATATTTCATTGGTATCATCTTCCACAGTGTGTAAAGTAATAACCTTTAAGTACAGTACTGCTGAAATTAAGCTGTTACAGTTTTTTTCAATTGTTTTGGTACTATTTTCATAAGTAGAGTGTGCATTTTCAAATCTCTTAGTACAAAAACTTTAACTGATCACATTTGTAACACCACCAGTCATTCTTTCAAATTTGATGTCATGATTTCATTGTATTTGCACATATTTTCATTCCACTTAATCATTGTTTCAGAACATATGATCATTGTGATATATACTGAGAACATTTGCTTTAATCACCCAAACAATACATTAAGATCTTTTTTCAACTTAGTACTTTTACCAATCATTTCATTCAGGAGCAAATAATACAAGGTAAGCATTTCAAATTGTCCTTGGTGATGAATGAGGGTAACTGAACTGTAAAAATTTACACAGCAAATATTACACTTATGTTCAGAAAAAAAAAAAAAATATATATATATATATATATATATTATATATATATATATATTATATCACGTCCACACAATTAAAGCCGGTCATTAACATTGGGCCATAAATTTTCATCAAAATCACAGTGGATGTCTTTGTTGGCATAAATCTCCGGGCATGACGAAGCGGCTTGACATTGCTCAGCAGTTATATCACTACAAGCTTCACCCATGGCTTGAAGAAGGGAGACAGGCTCATGAGGATGGCGATCATACACCTTCCACCTTCATGTAGAGAAGAATTCCTCATTTGGGTTGATGAAAGGGGAATATGGTGGAATATAGAGGGTCATGAAGCGAGGATGTGTTTGAAACCATTCCCGAACCAGCTGTGCATGGTGGAAGCTGACATTGTCCCACACAACAACATAGATGATATATATATATATATATATATATTTTTTTTTTGCTTTTTTTTTTGCTTTTTCTGAACATAAGTGTAATATTTGCTGTGTAAATTTTTACAGTTCAGTTACACTCATTCAGCACCAAGGACAATTTGAAACGCTTACCTTGTATTATTTGCTCCTGAATTAAATGGAAGTTTAAGTTGAAAAAACATCTTACTGTATTGTTTGGGTGATTAAAGCAAATGTTCTCAATATATATCACAATGATCATGTGTTCTGAAACAATGATTAAGTGGAATGAAAATATGTGCAAATACAATGACATCAGATTTGAAAGAATGACTAGTGGTGTTACAAATGTGATCAGTTAAAGTTTTTGTACTAAGAGATTTAAAAATGCACACTTTACTTATGAAAATAGTACCAAAACAATTGAAAAAAACTGTAATTCTAAGGACAACCATATACTGTCAATATTGTAGTATTACAAATTACAATACTGTAAACTGACAATTACATGTTGTTCATCTATACAATAGAGTACTATATTTTAGAAGTGAAATTGCTATAGCAGACTGACCGGTTTTCTTGGCGAAAAAAAGTTCTGATGATAGAGCTGACAGTTGACCTTTGTAAATTAGGCTGTACCAACCTGGCAGCCTCAGCCATGGTAAAGCCTCTGTTAACCACATGGTCAACAATGATGGCCCGGACTTCATTAGAGATGGTGGTGCGTTGTCTTCTGCCTACATTTCTCTGAAGACCACCTCTCTGTTGAGGAGCACTACCACCTCTTTCCCTTTGTCTTTGCCCACCACTCTGTCGAGGAGCACCACCAACTCTTCGATGAAGGTTTCCTCTCCCTACGAGTCTATCCTGCTCCATATTTGAACAGTGCCAAGTCTCAAACACAGTTCTACTTATATGGTAACTAATTGTGATCATCAGGGGAAACAATTAATAATTTGTATTTCTTGATTGAAAGCTCTTGCAGCAATTTGTAACTTACAAATGACCAGGCAACAATCAGTCAAGTTGAAAATCCATGGACTTAATGAAAGATTCATTGATTAAACATTAAGATTAGTTGAATTAAATGACAGACAAATGTATTAAACTGAATAATAAGAGATGTAAATCAAAAAGTTGATAGTGATAACATTATGAAAGGCAGTTACTGTGAATGAAACATTTATTTAGATGAAACAGTTATTTTGTGTAGTGAAAAGGATATTTTGTGATTATGTGTATTGTACTAACACAATTGAAAATATGCTGAAATGTTTGAAAAAAGTGCACTTTTGATGATCTGTTGTGATATAAGTACTAAGAGTTTTGAAAGTGTACCAATTGCTTGTGAAAACTGCGCCAAACCAATAAAAAACTGTAAAACTAGCTTCAGTCAGCTTGACTGGCATTACACCTCACCCTCTTGTGATGAACATGTGGTTCAGGGGTAGCCACAATCCAGGCAGGATACACTTGGCCGTTGTTGTATTTTTCATAAGGCTCTTTGTCTGATCTCTCCCCTTAGATTTGTTCGTCAAGGGTGGCCTTACTGTGAGCACAATGCTCCCAGTGACATACTGTAGCACTAAGTTCCATGTGTTTTTAGGGTTATCAGGCCTCTTCACCAGTCTCAGCAGGAATTTTTGGTTGTTAAAATATTGTGTGATGTTACTTTGAAAACCGTACAGACATGGTTCGGGAACAGCACCATGCAAGACCCACAAGCCCTACAGAGGGTGGTGCGACCAGCTGAGCGCATCACCCGAATCGAGCTCCCTGACCTGCACTCAATCTACAGCAAGCGCTGCTGGACCAAGGCCAGGAAGATCATGAAGGACCTCTTCCACCCCATCAATGCACTGTTCTCTCTGTTGCGGTCAGGAAAGTGCTTCCGCTCCTTGAAGGGCAATACAGAGAGACTGAGGAGGAGCTTCTTCCCGCAGGCGATACGGTCTCTCAACCAGATCACTACACTGGACTAAAACACCTATGCATTTTTGCACACCTCAGAGTAATGGACACTTATATATTACTCGTCTGTTCCCTAATGCACAGTTGCACATACCCTGAACACTTATGGACTTTGCACATTTGCAGATTACATGCACACACATGCATGGTATGTTTAGATGCTGTTTTCCCCACTCTCATTGATCACTCAGGTTTGTCGATGGTGAGGTGATTGGTTGCTTTACATCACAGGGAGCCCTCATGTGTGTGTTTCCTTCTGGCTCTCCCTTTTAGTTATGCTGTTATAGTTAGTCCTGCCGGAGTCCCTGCTTGCACTTTGCACTAAATATGAATTCACCTTGTACATGTTGACTGTGACCATACCTAACTGCCATCTCTCTTTATTTTCTGTTCTCTCCTCTTCTCTCACTCTCTCTCTCTCTCTCCCTCTCTCCTTTCCCTCTCTCTGTCTCTCTGTCGAGCTATACATGTCGCTCCTGAGTTGCCAGTGATCCAGACCCCTCTGCCCTCTGGACCCGTCTAACCCGTCCTGGAGTCCTGCTTCTGGTTGGAGATCTCGTCGCATGGATGCCCCATGTGGTCTGCCTGGATTCGTGTGGTGGCTGGGGATGGTTTCCAAGACTGTCCTGTCCTCGATTGATGCTGACAGCTGTTCTCTGGGGACCTGTGACTTCAGTTGTTCGATAACTCAGGACTGGAATTTCCTACAGTCTACCTGAGCCTCCAGGAACAAACTGGACTCCTTTTAATTTTAATTTTAACACATCTCCTGTTATACCGAACTTCCAGTCTTACACATTATTATGCTGATCAATCCCTGCTATCCGTCTTCACCCAGATGAGGATGGGTTCCCTGTTGAGTCTGGTTCCTCTCCAGGTTTCTTCCTATTACCATGTCACGGAGTTTTTCTTTGCCACCGTCGCCCTCGGCTTGCTCATCAGGGACAATCTTATCATTTTGATTCATACACATTGCATACAAACTTACTTCTTTTGATTGTGTAAAGCTGCTTTGCGACAATGTCAATTGTTAAAAGCGCTATATAAATAAAATTAACTTTACATTTGCATACTTCCTGGACATTTCCATTTATCTACATAAAAATTTGCTATTTTTGCCTACATTTGTACAGACGTTTTTATATTTCTTATATATATATATATTTTTTATTTTATATTTTGTTCTATTTTATGTCTCTTCAGCCAAACTTACTCTTATTTTATTCAACTATTTATTTCCTATAAATTGTTTGTAAATTTTTTAAGGTCACGGGCGGTCGTATAAGCATTTCACTGCATTTTGTCCTGTGTATGAGACAAATAAAATTTGAATTTGACGTTGGGATTATGTGGCTATTAGATTGTTTTTAAAATTTAGAATGACTTTGATGAAATTAAATGAGCAACAACTACATGATGGTGGACCAACATTGAACAAACGACCCCAAAACAATGTTGTATGATTTTGAAAATTTTTTTACACTGAACTGTTGGCCTGGGTGGGAAATAAACTTTGGTCACTTACTGTAGATGAGACCACTGAATGCTTACCACTGGGAACATGCTGGGAGTATGGAGGCTAAGAGACACCTCATGGTAGTATTTTTGAAAAAACAGGAGAGGTAACACTACAACATTAAGAGATGTAACCTGAGATATACATGCTACGCAGTTATGTTTAAACAGGAGTACATTCATCCTAGATTCATGTCTTTAAGAGTAAAATTGTAATTTTATTTGATATATTTACACTTATAGATTGTAACTTTAGTGGACAGATGTTTCTCCAGCTTGGACATGGAAACTTGGATGAACTTGTGCCTGCCTTTCAGCTGCAGCTCTGGGGCTCTCAGCAGCAGGCCAGGCTGTGGCCACAAGGGGAATGACACCAGCTGGCTCTGCTGCATCCTATCCCAGCTAAACAGAAACACCAGGGCCACTCTGCCCCTTGAGACAGGCACATACAAGAAAATGTTCTTTATGGGCAGATAATTTTTCTGCTTCAACTTGCTTCATCAGATATGAACAGAAGGAAGTTAAACCAAAATCTTATTAGAAGGCAAACTGAGGGGAGAAAGCATTACAAATGTGTTGTTAATTGTTATACCTTTTATATTTTCTGACCCCATCAATAAAATAAAGAAAACAGACAGTATGCCTTTAGTACAACACACTAAACAGTACTATGTACTATTTTTTTAACCGCTGCATCCACGTAAAAGTTCACACTACTAATCTAATCAAGTTAAATCAACAAATATTCTACAATCAGTTACATTTACTAGGTTTTCTTAAGTAGATTCCACAATTACTTTTTACAGTGTTGAACAACAAAATATTGCGAATACCAACATTACACGTAAAAACAGTAGAATTGCATTGGGAGAACTTGAGTGCAGTTTAAAACAAACAACTTTAAAATGTTCAAGATGGAGCTCACTCAAAACCTCAAGACCTTCCATGGCATCTATGTGAATTTTAGGCATGCAGGGTGACTGAGTTTATGTAGCTTGGAGGACATTTCTTTTTGTTTGTATCATCAAGTTATAGGAAGATCTGCTGAAATACCTGCCTAAAGGTACCTACCTACACTGAAAAAAAAAAATCCTTTCAATTTACTTGATCTTAATGTGTACATCGGTCCCACATCATCAAAATGTGGCCAAATTATACAATTTTTGCCTGATAAACCAAAATTTTTTATTCATGTTAAACTTGTGTGAAAGAATCATGTTAACTTAACATAATCTTTATCATTTACTGTAATAGCAATTGATTGTGTAATTGTAATGTAATTGAATTATGTCTATGATACTCCATTATCTAATAAGTTCTTTGTGCTACTTATGCTACTACAACTAGATGTTATACCTGTCAGGGACTACCCCTAGAGGGCGTCAAAGCGCCCAGAAACTTCCTTTGATTTTCTGTTTTTTTTGTGTTCTTTTGTGTAAAACTCCATGTCCCAGAATGCACCTCGGTCAGGTGATGGGAGCGCTCACCTGAACCGAGGTTGCTCATTAGTTTTGAGTATAAATGTTCCTGTGTTCCACTAGTCTTGGTCTTGCATCTGTTTGATTTGGTTGTTGTTCGATTCAGTTAAGTGCTTTGTTGATGTTTCTGTGTTTCTCCTAGTTCTGTATGTTACTCCTAGCCTTCTGTTAGCTCCTAGCCCTTTGTGTAGTCCCTAGCCTTATGTTATCACTGAGTCTGTCATGTATTGTTTGTCTCCTGGTTAAGTTCCTTTTCTGTTTCCCTTGTGTTTTTGTCCATTAAAAGACTTTTCACCCGCATGTCACCTCTGCACATATGCCTCTCCTTATGCCCATGAACAGCCACCGTTACAATACCATAATGTATACCAGCCCTATTTTCCCATGCTTTAGTGACTCTTAAAGACTCTTAAAGTGACTCCAGAGGCAGTAAAAATGTAATACATGCTTTTTTATTAGGGAACAACTTACAACAGGTAGGTATAACCTATATAATTATGGTCATATATTACACATACATGTTCCCTATAAATGTGTACAGTGGAACCTTGGATTACGAACATAATTTGTTCCAGAAATGGGCTCATATTTCAAAACACTTATAAACCAAATTGGATTTTTCCTTAAGAAATAATGGAAACTTCAATTATTCATTCCACAGCCCCCCCCCCCCAAAAATAAATACATAATAATGAATACAAAATATAAAGTAAAAATAAAACAAATTAACCTCCACTTTACCTTAAACGTAAAAAATAAATCCAGACAAATAAGTGTTTCCGTTTGTGTGTGTGTCTGTGAGTGTCTGCTAAAGAGGAGGAATGAGCCCCTCCCTTCTCCCTCTTATTGTCTTACACATTAACCCCTCTTCCTCTCTTATTTAAGTTTCAACACATGTGCACACACAACGGAAACACTGTTTTATTGTGAAAATAAACAAGAAATCTCTCTAATGACACTCAGATAAACACAGACTAAAGGAATCACTGCTGTAAAGTAAAAATAAAATAAATGAACCTGCATTTTATCTTCAAAAAGAATCGCAACAGAGCAGTGTTTCTGTGTAGAGCAGAGAATGTGCTTGTGTGTGTGGAGGTGAAAGAAGAAGGGTTGCGTGTGTGTTTGTGTGTGTGTGTGAAGGCAAGAGAAAGGAGGGGTGTGTGTGTGAAAGGGCATGGTGTCCAATGACGCAGAGAGTGAATACGGATCTTTAACTTCTCTAATGAGCAGAGGTGGAAAGAGTATTCAAATTTTGTACTCAAGTAAAAGTACTGTTACTTCAGTGAAATTTTACTGAGAAGTAAATTTACCATTATAAAAATCTACTCAAGTAAAAGTAAAAAGAAGCTAATAAAAAATTCTCAGAGTAAAAGTTACCGAGTTACTTAAAAAAAAAAAAAAAAAAAAAAAAAACAGCGGGGGTGGGATGAGGCATTCTAGCGTAGTTCAAAAAAGACAAGCAGAAATACATCTCAAACTAGTTGTTTTTAATTGAAGGAACACCTTTGCATAATAAAGCTGTTGCCTTTCTTGTGCTTAAAAATCAACATGATTACTTAAATATGGCGTTACGCTCCAGTCTAGGTTTGGCCCGTACAGCAAAAGAATGGTTCAGGGTTCTGTTTTAAACTGTATGGAAATGGTGGTATATGGCAGAGAGAACTAGATCCAGTCATTAACTGATGAAACAATGAGGTTTGTATTGCTTTTTACACACACACACACACACACACACACCAAAGGAGGATCAGATCAGAAAACAGTGAATAAATTCCCTTTTCCAATGAATGGCAGCCACACCCCTACCAATAAATGGCAGCCACGCCCCTACTACAGGTGAATGCACAAACATACAGTGAAATCATCTGCAAAAATATACAAATACCAATCAAACCAAAGGGGCAAGGCAATAAACAAAGTCAATGGGAGGCAAAAAGTCAAAAGCAGAATACTCAACCAACTATCAAAACGCCAAGATCACAATCCAAAAATAACCTCCCTCCAACACAATCTCTTTCCTCTTTTCCGAGTCTCTCTCCAGTTTATATATGGTCGCGCTGATTGATGACGTCACTCTCAGGGTGGAAGCGACCGTGTGGAAGGTCAGGTGCCGATGTGGGGACAGTCAGAAAACCTGGTGTGGAGTCTGGAGCGGCGCGTGACCAGGACATGATACACACATGCGAGTGCAACGAAGCATTTATATAAAGCATAATATTTTTTATTATTTTTAAATTTTCATTCATTTTTTTACTCAATAGCAAATATGATTTAAAATGCAGCGAAGTACAATACTTCAAACAAAACATACTTAAAGAAAAGTAAAATTACAGATTACCTCTGCTAATGAGACATGCTTTTGCTTTACACGCGCGCACATGTCTGTTATAATACAGCCGCACTGTACACACGCACACAAACACACAATAAAATGTGTTTTATGCACACACATGGTCACAGTGTTATAGTAAACAGTACACGCGTGCACGGATGTTGATTATCCCAGTGAGAGACCCGCACTAAGGCCGAGCGAGAGAGGCGATTACCCACAACCGCACCGCAAGAGAGAGAAAAATCACTGATCACATGATGCTCGGCGTTAAAACAAGAAGTGCATGCGTGATACGTGATACTCTGTATTTGTAAACCAAGACTTCTCCGTTTTTCAAGTCAAAATTTATTAAAAATCTTTGCTCGTCTTGCTGAACACTCACAAGCAATCCGAGGTTCCAATATATAAATTTTTTTTTCAAATATGCATTTCAATATATTATGCCCCCGTGGGGACCCGGGGTAGAATAGGTCCCTAGCACCCCCTTGCTGATCGTAAGAGGTGACAAATGGGGCAACCTGTTAAGCCGTGAGTTGCGATCCGTGTTGGTGGATGCCGAAATCCTAGTATTTGAGAAATGTGACATACTACGGATGTCTCAGCTCCAACACAATACATTGGCTCCAATTTCATTTATTGGTCAAGACTTGCATATCTTACAGGTTATCTGACGGCGTTGGCTAAGGGTCAATTGAGTCATGTAAACATTTGTTTCACTTTCTCAAGTATACCAACTCTATATCTTTGATGCATACCCGATGGAAGTCCGCGGCTCTGTGCATCCTCTTGTTGGGCTCTGAGGTGGACGAAGAGTAGAGATGACGAAACATAAATTCAATCAACATGGAAAAAACTCAAACCACAAAACGACGATTATTGAATCAAGATTGGGTCTGTGATTTAGGGGATAACTACAACTTTCCCCCTAAAAATAACAACATGCAAAGATGTATCCTGCTGGAATCCCTGGGTTCCGATGCTCCGCTCTCTAAGCTATCCCCATTTGCTATACAGAGAGGTATTACTGGTATAGCAGGGACAGTGAATAATGTTAAAAAGCTAAGATCTGGTCAGACTTTAGTAGAATGCAATAAAAAAAGTCCAAGCTGAGAACCTACTACACACAAGTGTTCTTGCGGGTGTAGCTATAAAGGCTTTTAATCACCCAACTCTAAATAACAGTAAAGGAGTAATTCGTACCAGGGAATTGGAGAATATGGAGGAGAATTAAATAACTGCAGAATTGAAATCCCAAGATGTGATAGATGTGAAGAGAATCACAATTAAGAAAGAAGGCCGCATTATCAAGACTGGCACTTACATCTTAACCTTCAACAAACCCCAAGACCCAGAAACGATTCAACTAGAGTTAAGTGTTCCGGTTGATATGTTTTTACCTAACCCACTGAGATGCTTCAGTTGCCAGAAATTCGGACTAGTTGCAAAAATAGACCCATCTGCTGTAACTGTGGAGGGGAAAAGCATGGAGAAGACTGCAACAGAGTGCCTAAATGTGCACTGTGCAGGGAACCACCTAGCTTCCTCAAAAGCTTGCCCTTCCTGGATCAAAGAGAAATAAATCTTAAAGTTGAAAATCATAAAGAAAGTGAACTATAAGGAGGCTCAAAGATTAGTTGAAGGTACAGTATCCACACCTTAAAACTAGAAAAAACCTTTGCAGCTGTTGTAAAACCACAACTGCGAACTGTTGAAATCCAAACAGACTTAACTTGGATAAGTGATAAAGCACAAAAGATTGAGGAGACCTAGAGCATGACCCTAAGTAAACAAAGACAAACAATAAGACAACAGACCAAGACAAACCAGAAAGACAATCCATTGGCTGATAAAAAACAATCAATCAATAAGAGCCATAAGAAACCATCCTCACCAAAATTAAAAATAAACCAAGACAGTAAAGAAAAGAAGACTGACCCCACTAAAGATATCGAAATGACAGAGAATACACACTTTCAAAATTGGAGCTTCTCTACAAATGTTCAAAGCAAGGGGCACCCCCCTTGTTCTACCTACTTGAAACAGGATAAACACATAATACTGTACAGTGGAACTGTCGTGGCCTGAAATCCAATTTTGCTGAACTACAACGTCTAACTGCAGTACTCTTGTCTTTTGTCTTCAGGAGACCCATCTCTCCCCATACTGCACAATGTCCCTGAAACAGTTTACTTTTCTAAACGCATATGGCCCAAATATTCAACGCACATCAGGTGGCACAACTATATTAGTAAGGAATGATATCATTCATAGTCGCATCAAAATAGACACCAACATACAGGCAGTAGCAGTTCGTCTAACATTACATAAAAGAATGACCTTGTGTTCTATCTACAGTATATACCACCTGATAATGCCGTAACATACTAAGAATTGGAAAGACTGGTAAGACAACTACCAGCAACTTATATCCTCATGGGTGACTTTAATAGCCATAACCCTTTATGGGGAGGAAAGCACCTTGACACAAAAGGAAAAAGAACTCATTATTGAAAATAACTTACAGTATGCCTATTAAATGATGGTTCACATACCTATTTACACCAGACAATGGAACCTTTTCTGCCATTGACTTAACTGTTAGGATCATGAAGACTCCATAAAGTGGTTCACAAATGCACTGATTACAGCAGCAGATGAAACCATCCCAAAATCATCCACCAAACAATTCAAAAGACAAAACCCATGCTTTGACGATAACTGCAAACAACTCATACAGGCACGAAAAAATGCAGTAAGAGTATTCAATAAACAACCAACAGTTGAAAATCAAAGTAAAAATTAGGACATCCTAAGTCAGACACACTTCTGCCCAATCCCTCCTCGGAGCTTGGAAAAGCTTAATATCAACTTGGAATTGACTTATAATGAGAAGGCTGAAACACATCTGCATATATTCCGCCAATAAGTCCTTGAAATAAAAAGCATTTTTCCCTACCATAAACCCATATACACTGACGGGTCAAAAATGGACAACCATGTTTCTGCAGCAGCAATAACTGACCAACACCACTACAGAATTCGTATACCAGACCAAAGTTCCACCTTTACGGCAGAAGCCCTGGCTCTGTTACTTGCTCTGAAACATATCGAAAAAGGAAAGGGAACAAAACGCCTTAGTATTTACCAACTCAAAATCCTGCCTATAAGCTTTGGAATCATTGAAAAAATCACCCAACAATTATTGATATATTAATCAAGGCAAACCAACTACAGAAAAACCATCACAATATTGTCTTCTACTAGATTTCAGGCCATAGCGGAATTATGGGAAATGAACAAGCTTACATGGCAGCAAAACAAGCCCTTACAGAAACAATTAGCGTATGTCAAATCCCACCCTCTGACCTCAAGCAATTGATAAATCAATATATATTAAATAAATGGCAAGCAGAATAGGAATACCAAAACAACAAATTATTTGAAATAAACCCATTGGTGGGAAAAAGATGCTTTCACCCCTTCGAATCCAGACATGAACAAGTCGTATACACCAGGTGCCATATAGGCCATACAAATTTGACCCATGCTTCTTTATTAAAGGGTGAAGAAGCACCAAAATGTTAGCATTGTAGCACTACTCTAACCAAAAAGCATATACTTTTGACCTGCCCAATTTTTAATACCATAAGAAAACAATTTATACCTGAGCAAGATTTAAAAAACATATTCTGCAAGACAAAACCAGAAAAACTTTTACAATTTTTATCAAAAGTGCACCTAAAGTACCTTATGTAAAGGCCATGTTATAATGTGATATTTATTTATTTTTAATTATTATTATTATTATTATTATTATTATTTTTTTTTTTTTATTTACTTTTTCCACAACTTGTTAAATCCCTTGTATTATAACATAATATTATAGTGGTTCAAATAAAACAGTTTAATGTTTGATATGTTTTTGCCATGAAATAGCCTGGGTAGCTGATATGGCAATAAACCCTAATACAAAAAACAACCAATATATTATGAAGTATATTGTTGAAAATAAAACTACATGCATTAAAATATATAATTTATATTTTTATGTATTTCTCAGTATATGAAAAGTGGCAATTCCTTATGTATTTTCAATATATTGTAATATATTAATACAATATATTATTCTGTATATTGTGAATATATTTTCAAAACATATGAATATCATTTTTTTTCAGTTCATTATTTTTCAGTATCAGTTAGTGTATGAGGGAGGAATATTAACATTTATAAGGTCTTTTCAATTTACCAGTAAATCAGAACACTTATTCAATATATTGACAGTTAATATATAAAGAAATATATTTTCTTTGCGTCCGGGCTTATTTGAGGGGGCTGTATGGGACGACTTTTACACACACACACGCACTAAGGGAAACACTACAATTTACCTTCTAAAAGAATAGCAACAGAGCAGTGTTTCCGTTAGAGTGTGTGTGCGAAGGCAAGAGGAGCAGGGAAGGGCACGCACGCGTGAAAGGACGACTGTCACACACACATACAAAAGATATATAAATGAAATATATATATAAAAAATACTTAACACGTACACACATGGTCACAGTGTTATAGTAAACAATACACATGCGCACTGATGTTGACTATACGAGTGACATACACTCACTGAGACTGAGCATGGAAGACGATTACCCATGATTCATTGTGATTACCATTGGCTCAATTGCGATCAAGTGATGCCCGGCGTCAAAAACAAGAAGCATAAGCGTGCCACATGATGCTAGAGGATACTTGGTACTCATAAATGAAGACACGATTGTTAATTAAGGCAAAATTGATTACAAAATTTTGCTTGTCTTGTGGAATGCTCGCAAACCGGGTTACTTGCAATCCGAGGTTTCATTGTTCACAGTTTAAGAAACCGGCACGGATAACCCAAATCGAAAGTCCAATAAACATTGAATGGGCATTAACTGGAACAGGCTAAACTCAGAAACGAAAAAACACCAAGGTCAAAATCCAAAAGAGTATGCAAATGTTGCAGGATGAGCTGGTACTTCATCAGTTTGTCATTCTTCATGGATGGGTAAGAAAGGGTGCTTTACTTAAAATGGTCTGCTCTTTTTTATGTGCTTCATGCCCTCAGTTACAGGACTTCTTGTTATCACGTTTAGTGCCTGGGACGTAATTCCAGATGCTAGCCAATCCACAGGGGCATTTTCACCTCAGGTAGGAAGGCTGTTTGTACTTCTCTTTTCTATGCTCATGGAGGAAGGCACTCACTTAATTTGGTTTGTAGGTTCCCTTGAGACCCTTTAATAGTCAAGTCTTTTCCTATGGACTTCCTATGGACCACGCTGGTTTGCTGCGCACCTGACTTCCCTTTTCATCTCAGATATGAATGCTCTTTGTGATTTCTTTTTATGATTATGGGCTAGGGCACTTACAGTATTCTTATTTGCTTATAGTTCCCACCCAGACTCTTGGGTACACTTTCGAACAACATAGCCTTACTGGTGTCAGTAAGTGGCTTGTTTCCTGTACTTCCTGGCTGTAAAGGAATTGCTAGGGTTGTTCATCCAACATTGTGGAACAGGTATGTAATCTCTAAACAAACTTAAATGTACATTTTTATATGGTATGTTCATTTTAATTTGTTTCATTGTGACCATAGGAACTATAGGTTGGAGTGGGCACTGCTGCTTTGCATGAATACTGCTGCTTTGTCTTACTGCTTTGCCTCATGAGTCTTTTGCTGCATTGATGTCTTGCATGAACGCTGCTGCTTTGTTTCATTAGTATAGTAAGTATAGTATTAGCTAAGTATCCTCTAGCATCATGTGGCACGCTTGCGCTTCTTGTTTTTGCCTTTCTGCTTTGTTTTGTTGGTGTTTTTCCTTATTTTTTTTATTTTATTGCTTTGCCTTACTGCTGTTTTGCTGGATTGGTGCTCTGCCATATTGTTGCTTTGCCTGCGCTTTGTCTTGTTTCTGACTGAGAATTTGTTGATTTAATTATAAGAGTTGTTTCCTCTCTCTCTCTCTTTCTCCTACCTTTTTGATTATGTGTGTTTTTACATTAGTATTTATTGTATTTGATTGTCTTGTAGAGCTGTGAGCTAAAAGTGGTGTGGCCTGTTGGTGGTGGTTTCCCTTCTTCGTGTGTGTGTTGGTCGCCCCTGCTTGCTGACTTTCACAGTGAATTGTGTATAGGTGTGGTTCACGTGTGATTGGGGTGATTCTTCTTTGGGTATATCCATGTCTTCCCCTCCATAGTCTGCTGCTCCACTGGTAAGCTCCAGCTCTAAGTTGACATTATGTGCATTTTATTATTTTGTGGATATCATGCTTAGTGTTGCATATACTTGATGGTGTAATTGCAATTACTTTTAGCATTTCTGTATGTAACTTTTGAGCTGCTAATTTGTGCATTATTGTTTGTGAGAAAAAACTTGCTCATCTACGAAGCCCACACGTCTTACTTGTGTAGTGAATGTACCTGGTGCCTTAGTGAAGTTAATTACTAGGGTCGTTTGATTTCCTTGGGCGTAATTCCAAAGGTGGTGTAATTGGCTAACATTGTAAAAAAGGGGATTGGTGGAGTTTGAGCCAGCCCCTTCACCTCGCCACTTAAAGATCAAAGACTTGGTAAATACACAGGAACAAGTCACAGAGAGTGTAGACTTCTGGAAAGACTGGAAGTACGTGAGTCTCTGTGTCTTGTAATTAGTCTCAGATGTGTTTTTAGGTGAGCTGTAGCTTTGGTGTTGGGAGTTGTAATTCTTGTTTGCTGTAGTTCTGACAGTAAGGAATACATGGGTATCTTCTATAGTGTACAGAACTCTAAGCAGTCCTTCTGACTGTCTGATTTCTTCTTATCTATATTCAGGTCCTTTTTGGCCTTCTTGGTTGTAGGGAAATGCAGTGTAGTGCCAGAATCCATGGGATTTTCCCCAGTCAAGCAAGCCCTTTCTTGTTTCTGTTCTGTTAGAGAGGTACTTTCTATGAATCCACCGATAAGGCCCTCTCTTGTTCAGTTAGACAGGTACTTTCCATAACTGACTCCACTGAGTAGGCCACATGGGGAATGACACCAGCATATTTAATGCATGGTTGTGTTTAACTCCAAGCAAATCTACATAATATATCTCAGTCCAAGTTCAAAATAAACCCATATTAAATCAAAGATATACAAACACAAATATTAATTCCTGGATGAGTGGTTTCCTACTAATAATAGTGGTCATTTATTGTCATATTCTGAATTGCAAGTATGGGATTCCTAAAGCACCTAACAAATATGCCTTAGTTTTTAATGCAATTAGTTTATACCTTAGTTTTTAAAATCCTCACATTCCCCTGGCTTCATCTGTTTATGAATGCTATACTTTTCTACTGGTTAATAACTACAGGGTGGCCCATTTATATGGATACGCCTTAATAAAATGGGAATGGTTGGTGATATTAACGTTCTGTTTGTGGCACATTAGTATATGTGAGGGGGCAAACTTTTCAAGATGGGTGGTGACCATGGTGGCCATTTGGAAGTCGGCCATCTTGGATCCAACTTTTGTTTTTTCAATAGGAAGAGGGTCATGTGACACATCAAACTTATTGGGAATTTCACAAGAAAAACAATGGTGTGCTTGGTTTTAACGTAACTTTATTCTTTCATTAGTTATTTACAAGTTTCTGACAACTTCTAAAATGTGTTTAATGTGCTGCCCATTGTGATGGATTGTCAATGCAACCCTCTTCTCCCACTCTTCACACACTGATAGCAACAC
This sequence comes from Clarias macrocephalus, assembly GCA_011419295.1. NCBI lineage: Eukaryota > Metazoa > Chordata > Actinopteri > Siluriformes > Clariidae > Clarias > Clarias macrocephalus. The sequence continues at coordinate 7,130 of JAAGKR010009567.1, read as the reverse complement.
CGCAGGAGAAATGCCAGCACAGGCTTCCAGTATCCGTAGTTTCAGGTGCTGCACATCTCGTATCTTCACACCATAGACAATTGCCTTCAGATGACCCCAAAGATAAAAGTCTAAGGGGGTCAGATCGGGAGACCTTGGGGGCCATTCAACTGGTCTGACACTAACCCACATTGGATAGATCCCTCCAAGACTGTTGGAACAAAAAAGAAAGAAAGAAAGGAGCAAAGATAGTGCAGCTTGATGCAACAACATACAAACACCAAATATGTTTTATTTTTTCTTGTTCACAAAAAATCAACTAAACTAAAATAGTATGTACTGTAATATAAGTTATTCACGATAACTACAATCACGAGCAGAGCGTGGCAGAAATTCAACTTTCTGTTTCAGTCCTTGTCAGTGGACTAAACCATTAACAAGAATCGCTTTCCTTTTACTCAACTATTTACTTTGCATATACAAAATCATTTACACACAAAACAGAAAACACCAAAGAATGTCACCAACAATAGCATAATGAATTTAGGAATATTATGAAATATGTATATCACTTTTAATGAATAACCTACAATTAAATGGTTTAGTCCTTCTGCAGCAGTCAGAGTCTCTATATAAAGGACGCATATACCGGTGCTGAGTCACTGGAGGATGCGGTGTTGGGATAAAAGTAAGTGCACCTGGTCTTAATTATACAGCTGTTGATTATTGTAAAAGGCATAGCTTGTAAAAATCGGTTGTAGAGGCAATAACGTGTGATTTGGCTCGCTTACATATATATTCACTAACGCTTATTTTAGATAATTTAAATATTTTGTGCAGAATCCTGTCAGACGCTGTGTAAAAAAGTGTTGATGTAATAAACTTGTGCTTAGGACAAATGTTGACATTTATATTTATGTCATACTTCATACGGTAAAATTTTTTTAAACAATAAATATAATTATGAAACCTAAGGTTAAATTAATGTCCTATTTCAAAACTTAACATTTCGTTTGTACGCAGTTTCTTCAGTCTTAACAGACACCGCCCTTTTCACAACCTTATTAAGATTAAACTGTAAGTATGAACACTGCTTCCACTTAAAAGTGTTTTTCTGAATGATCAAATCATTTAAAATGGAGACATGGAGAACTAACATTTCTGAAATATTTGTGTTGTGGACACATCACTGAACTTATTTTTTGTCACGATAAATAATCAAAACATTTGCTATTTTTGTTCGTTTGTTTGCTTGTTGTGGCTTTCAATAGAGCAAATTCCTGCGTGGGACCAATTAAAATATATATTGTGTTTGATTTGTACAGGCTGCCAGTTCTGGTAAACCCTGGTTTTACTCTGTATGGTTATAGTCTGTACATAATGGAATCTTCTGCTGAAGAGGTGAGGAAAAAAACTATACATCTTTTGGATTTAATAATGTTCTGATTTGCATGCTAGTTTTTTTTTTTGGTCATTATAAATTGAAATGATATATGATGTCAGGATCTTACTAATATGAAAGTAAAAGTAACATGCTAAAATGGATTCCAGCGAACGTGACAGTTTTAAAGAAACAAAACCACCCCACCCCACCATTTTTTAAGAAAGCATACAGACAGAAATTTTATTGGTGAAAAAGCCTTTTTTTTTTTTAAGTGAAGCAAAAATGCTTAGGCGGCCCTCTCATGGCTTTATGGCTGCAGTACAGAGTTAAATTAAATTAAATTAAATTTTATTACTAGACAACTGTTATGGCATGGTTTTTATAAATACACATTATGAAAAATAAGTTTTTTTTCTATACTCTTTCCCCAAACTTTATTAATTATACCCTACTGGACAAACAGGCATATATTTAATAAAACATTTATATTTATGGCTTTTGCCAGATGTGTTTATCCAGAGCAACTCAAAGAATTTCTTGAAAGTCTCTATTAATAAAAAACATAATGATACTGGTTTGCTAGAGTCCTAAACATGCTATTAGAAGGTAATATACTATAAGCACAAAGACATTTTTTTGTTAAGTGCTAATTTAAGAACTTCATTATGAGGTAAGTCTTTAGTCCTTGTTTAAAGACTGCTATGACTCATTCAGGGGAAGTTCATTCCACCACCTAGAGGCCAAAACAGGGTAAAGCCTTAATGCATGCCACCCTTGTATTAGAAAATAGTGGGACCAGTCTAAACATAAAGCAAACTTCTTCTAGATGTGTCACGACCCGTCAAGCTACCGCTCAGCCATGATCACATAAGCACTCCTGTTCCACGTCCCTAACGACCCATTACACCTCATCGCCTCACACCTGTGCGCTATCGCCAATCATGCCCATACCTACTTAAACCGCACTCTGTCACCGTCACGACGCTAGATTATTGAATGCTCTCGTTAGCTCAATTGTCCAGCGATTTTCCATGCCTAGTATTTCGTTACCGACCACGCTCTTGCCTCACGTCACGGATTTCCACGCTCACGGACTTTTTCGACCATTGAATGTGTTTAACGACTACGAACTCGAATCACGGACTCTCTCTTGCATCTTCGGCTTCGAACCGCCTCGCAACCGGCAACGAGTGAAACTTTTCAGCCACCAACCTGTGCAGTTTCTCCTTGCTCTCGCCGGCTCCCCGCGCTTCCGCATTCCTGCGCGACTCACGCGGCACACGGAGCCGTCATAACTCTTTCTCTCCGCCCACTGAGCTTTCCAATCGGTGCTGCAAACACTACCGTGCACAGCACGTTATTAAAACCCCAGCGCACGCTGCACAAGCCACGTCAAGGCTTGGTTCTAAGCAGCACATATTAAAGGAAATTCAAAAAAGTCTCCTCACTGCGATTGGATCCGTCTAGTGAGCCTGACAAGATGAACATGAAAGTTTAGTTTATTCATTCCACACCTGTACTCGTAGCTTTTACTCGTAGAGGTTTATGTTTCTGGTCAGAGTCACATTATCATGATATAAATTATGTCCATTTGGGTATCTAGGTTAGCTAGTTATTCCATAATTATGTAAATGTTGACCGCTGCTTAAAATTTTATGCTAAACTAACGTATTGCATTATCTACTTACATTATCTACTTCATGAGTCAAAGCTCTAAAATTAATACACTTGGGAAATTATGTCATGATGATGACCAAATCATTCAGTTACGATCCATATGCCAATGGTTTAATGACAAAGTTCCAAATAATGATATCATTATACTGTACTAGTCTAGGTTATATACTATGGAATAAAATCACTGTCAAAAATAATTGTGCGTAAAAATTGGAATCCAACTCGGACAAAACACAGAATTACACACAAATCTTAAACAATATTACACAATATTTTTGACAGTGATTTTATTCCATAATATACAGAATAACTGCAAATTTGGTCAGGTATAGAACAGAGTTTAAGACAGAAACACTGGCAGGGCTAAAACACAGATTTGCAAATAAACAGAGAGAGCAATTCAAGACAGCATTGCGGTTGGACAAGATTCCATCAAGAAAGATAAACAGGTTTGGAAAATGAAGCATCATCTGAGGAAGTTCAAATCTCAGAGTGGCAGCTTAGTGAATTATCTGTGATTGGCTTTGACCACTCTGAGAACTGCTGTAAACTTTGATATGCCATCTCAAGCATTTATTCCTGTTAAGTGCCTGCTACAATGCACACCATACTTCTCTTATGAAGAAGAGGAATGTCTACCACCTATACAAGCAGGGGAGAAGTAAACACACTGTCTGATTGAACATATCTGCTATGCATGAGCTGGCTCCAACAGTTTCTACTGTCAGACTGTGGCTACAATTTTTACATATTGCACAAACTTACTCAAGAGGGAAACTTTCCATTTAAACAAAAACGCTTCAAAGTTGCACAATGTGAGCAAAAGAGGTGATGTTTTGCACTCATATGTAGAGTTATTGGAAAGCTACAGCCTTTGCCTGGCATAAAAATGACTAATTTTATGAAGGTTACCACCAAAAAAGCATAACACCAAGTAAACGCAGGAGTGGCTTCAGAACAACTTTGTGAAAGTCCTGGAGTAGCCCAGCCAGAGTCTGGACCCGAACCCAATTGAGTGTTTTTGGAATTGAGCATTCCATTGAATCTGGTTGAGCTTGAATGATTCTGTCAAAATAATTGGAAGAAACTTCCAAAATACAGGTGTGCCAACTCTAGCTTCATTCACCAGCAGACTTCATGCTGTCCTTGCTGCCAAAAGTACTTAGTGGTGGGTCTAAATACTTATGTGAATTGGATATTTCAGTTTTGATTAAAAACACATGTTTTTAATTTGTAATTGTGGAGGATTTTGCATAGAATGATGAAGATTAGAATCCATTTTAAGATGAACCATAACAAAAGGGGGAAACTTAAAAGGGTCTTTCCATTGGCACTATGCTATATGTACATATAAATGGAGTTCTCTCATTTTGCTGTGAAACTGTTTAATTACCCACATATTTTCCTCTCCTGTTCAAATCGTTTATATATCCAAATCAACACATCAAGCTAAAGGAAGAGGTTTCTGTCCGAAAGCGGTACAACTCAGTCTTCCTTTAAACGGTTATACAAACTGTTATTTCAAGTCTGATTGATTGTAATGCTCTCTATGTTGGTGTTGGCAACACCTCTCTTGCATGGTTGGAATTTGCTCAACATGCAGCAGCGCATTTTTTAAAACATGTACAATAAGTAGGAACACATAACTACTGTCTTGGCATCCTTACACTGTCTTCCTGTGGAATTCCGGGTTAAGTTCAAGATCTTGTTAATAGCTTACAAATCCATGAATAATTTAGCACCACCATGTATTTCTGACCTTTTGAAGCCATACAATCCAGCACAGTCTCTCAGGTCTGATGATCAGGTTTTACTTACAGTTCAAAAATCTATGTTGAAAAGTCAGGGCGATCGTCCCTTTTCAGTAGCAGCCCCTAAACTCTGGAATGAGCTCCCCCTGTACATCAGGCAGGCTTCTACTTTCCCTATTTTTAAGTCTTACCTCCAGACCTTTTTGTACGCTTTTACATTTAGTGTAGTGTAATTAAACCCTAGTTTTATTTAGTTTTTATTCATGATATATTTGTTGTTTTATTTGCTTATTTTATGCAATGAGGGTGGACTTATTATTGTGGTTTGTCTTATTTAGATTTTATTATATTATTTTTTTTTATTGCATGTATTTATAGTCTATTTCAATGTCTGCATCAGTCTATTTCTATGGCACAGCACTTTGGTCAATTGTGTTGTGTTAAATATGCTTTAAACATAAAATTGACTCTGATTTTCTGGAAATCAGTCTGCTGAATCACACCTGGAAGAGAAGATTGTTACTTCAAAAGGTACTGTTATAGTATTTTCAATCTATCCTTACACAGATAATTACAGAAGATGATAATAATAATAATAATAATAATAATAATAATAATAATAATAATAATAATAATAATTAAAGCTGCAAGCAGCAATGATCGGGTCCTTGCACACGTTCTCATGGGCCTCTACAATGTCCTCCTGCATGTTATCTCTGATGTAATGTCTTCATTTGTACAGAAATAGAGTCAAACAAAGATAGAAACCAAACAGCTGGTGGCACTATAACTGGATTATTATATTGGCATGTCAATCTGTTCAAACTCTGTTATTGATGCTGTAAAGTTTTGTCCAGATTTGATGAAGTGTGTGGGAGAAACAGGCAAAAATACATACTGTAGATTTCCTGTGCGTCGGGGAAGGGTCAAATTCGTCACGGCAGCAGAGGCAGATCATGCGACCCAGGCAAAAGCTTTTGATAACTTTTTGTCCTTGATCCCTTAAGAGTGACCTCAGAAAATTTTAACTTGATCGAACAATCCCCCTAGGAGGAGTTTGTTAAAATACAACGTGTGCGACACCTTACCATTGTTCCAAAATGAGAATGAGTACCTCCAAGAGACTTTTTGACATCAGGGCACCAAATTTCATACCTGTAGGTCTTACAGGAACGCAGATCACAATCTAGGGCAGATCCGGGCATTTTAAGGCCTGGGGGCCAAATACGGCCCGCGGCCCGACTCTGACTGGCCTGCGAAAGGTTGCTTGGAATTAAGAAAATAAAATCTACTTTCAAAATTTTGCATAATACATGGAATAAAACAGCAGTGCTTTTATTTTTGGAACCTGTTTACAGTGTGCGTGCATCGTTTACGTACAGGTACTCTGAAACAAGTTTGAGTGCATGTGATTAGCAACAAGTCATTGTAATGGTATCCCTTCAAAATGTTTGCACATCTCTAAAAGAGAAAGGTGGACGCTGAAGGCTGTGGTTTCAAGAAAATATGGACTAGTAAATATTTATTCAATGAATAAATTGAATAGGGGAGGCGGCACGGTGGTGTAGTGGTTCGATCCCCGTCTCTGTTTGCATGGAGTTTGCATGTTCTCCCCGTGCTTGGTGGGTTTCCTCCGGGTACTCCTGTTTTCTCCCACAGTCCAAAGAAATGTAGGTTAGGCTAATTGGCGTTCCCAAAATTGCCCGTAGTCTGTGAATGAGTGAGTGTCTGTGTGTGTGTCTGTGCCCTGCGATAGATTGGCACCCTGTCCAGGGTTTACCCTGCCATGTGCCCTAAGTCTCCTGGGATAGGCTCCAGGGCCCCCGTGACCCTGAATACAGGATTAAGCAGTATAGATGGTGAGTGAGTGAGTGAAGTCAGGGGTAAACGCGTGTTACGCCCCGGTCTAGGTCGGGCCGTAACAGGAATGAAAAAGAAAAGAAAAGAAAGGAAAAAGGGGGTGAGACCAAACGTGCGTTTGCTTAGTGTTTATTTACAAACAGTGAACAAGCAAATCCCCAAAAGGTGGCCGTGAGCTTCAGAAGCCGACAAGGCCAAAACAATAAACAAAATGCCCTCTACCTAGTACCAAACGTGAAACAACTAACCTGCACCAAAACTAAAGAAAAAGAAATACAAAGTTCTTCCCTTACTCCCTTGCTAACCACAAACCAAGAGAGAACAGGGTGTAAACAAAATGGCGTCGACTCCCTACTAAGCCACCAATTACAAAACTATGTACAAATATATACAAAATGTATTTACAATCGGGCAACCAGAACCAAACAAGGGCATACACAAAAACGTAGTCGGAAACGTAGCACGAGGTCATACACAAT
>JAAGKR010009566.1:0-16506 GCA_011419295.1 Clarias macrocephalus | reverse complement strand
GGGATCGACTGAGCAGACTTAATATTTGTAGCTACACTTTTTATGTTACTATAGAGAACTTCAAATGAAATTATTTTGTGTCCATGTTTTTGTACGATAGTCAGATTATCATGATAAATAACTGCGACTCCTCCTCCTCTACCAGTTAGCCGAGGCTGGTGTATGTAGCTGTATCCAGGAGGACGAGCTTCATTTAGAGCTACATACTCGTCCTGTTTAATCCAGGTTTCTGTTAAACATAACATATCAAACTCCTGATCTGTGATAATTTCATTAACAATAATCTAATATTTAACAGTCCTAGCTTCAGATCAGAGGTGCCGGCTGTGCATTCAGTGTGATCTGAGTTTGTGGTAGCTATGTTAATTAAATTACTAAAACAGACTTTCTGAGTCTATCAAAATTTGTGTTCATCTCAGGGAACAGACACAGTCTCAATATGATGAACCCTGAGTGACGACTCTATGCAGCTAGCAGACGGTTGGTTTAGCCTGTCTGTCTGCTCCCTGGCCTGGGCTCTGGGTAGTCACTGATTAACTAGGCTAATGCGCTATACAAGAAATGAGAGCAGCACCTTCCCGAGTGGGATGGACACCGTCCCGCCCTAACAGGCCAGCTTTGCCCTCAAAGGTCTTCCAGTTATCTATACAGCCCAGGTTATTTTCCGAGGAAGATGGAAGATGCAAATCAACCACTGGGCAGGACTTCCCTATTCATTCAAACAGGTTAAAGCATTTTCTTACAGTTAACCCTGATTTAAAGGCCTTCCTGCAACTTTCTTTCAGATATGTGTGGCCATTTGTCATCATTTATTGCCTGCTCAGAAGCACAAGGCTTTGGTGAGAAGGTGAAGGGACTTTTTTTAGTCTTTCTTTTTTAGTCTTTCAGACAAACTAAATCATGGTTTAATTTCCTGTCTTTGGTTCTGCTCACAAAATTTATTCACACCCAGGGAAAATAGATTGGAAGACCCTTCACTTTTCTTTTTAAAATCTAATGTTCTTCAAAGGTGCAGGGTTTTAGTATTTAAAAAAAGGTGAATCTTAATTGTCTGTAGTTTGTGTCTGATTGGAATGTCTTACCATGTTTATTATAAAGGAAAATGGCTTTTTATATCAATGGTTATTTAATTAAAAAGTGTCATTGATTCTTTTTCTAAATTTAATTGCTAGATGTAGGTGTTACCATGCACAAATTAGTGTCAGTAATAATTATGCATTGGAATGGTCTAACAAGAATATTGAGACAGTGTATGTGTGTGTGGGGGGGTGAAGGTGTGCACTTAACTCCACTTGGCAAGCCTTCCTTCCTCCTTTATTTGGCTCGTTAAGAGCGCTCTCATTGTCAGCTGCGGCTCCTCTGACAAGTTGCTGCTGGTCTTGGATGTCAAACTGCAGACTAATAAGGGCTAATTCACGAGCCGACTCCGGAGCACCACAGAGGCACTTGCCAGGTTCCCAGGATACAACCAGCCCACTTGAGACAGAGCGACGTCAGTAAGAGACAGAAAAGGTCCAGAGAAAACAAACAAAAGCAAAAGGGGGAAGGGGAAGAGGGGGTGCTGGTTATGGGCATGAAGTCAGTTAGGGACTACATTCAGAACCCACACAGGTAGTCTGGCTAAAGGGCCCAATTTGTCAGAAGTGACACAAGCCCATTGAGGCAGGACGCTGACTCCTTCAGGTTCTGTCCCTTTCCTCAGCACACCAGAACAGGCTCTGTCTGCTTTTTGTTGATACGGTGACAAGTCAGTTATGTCAAACACAACTTTTAAGTGCGTTGGGAAAACTGGAAAAATCTACAACATAATATAGTCGACACCAGTTTGGTGGCTCTCTTTTAGCTGAAAAGTTAAACTCACTATGGCTTATATGAGATGAGTAGAACACATTTGTCCTTTTAAATCCAATGCAGCACATATCCACATCAGAGAATTTGAGTACAGTATGCAGAAATTTACAAGAAGGCCTGGCTCATAGGCTCCGCTCTAATTCATCCCAAAGGTGTTCTACTGGGTTGAGGTCAGGACAGAGTTGCTGTCGTTCCCAATCGCTTCCACTTTCTTATAATACCACTAACAGCTGACTGTGGAATATTTAGTAGCAAGGAAATTTCACGACTGGACTTATGGCACAGGTGGCGTCCTATGACAGTACCACACTGGAATTCACTGAGCTCCTGAGAGCGACTCATTCTTTCACAAATGTTTGTAGAAGCGGTATGAATGCCTAGATACTTGATACCTGTAACCATGGAAGTGATTGGAACACCTGAATTCAATGATTTGGATGGGGGAGTGAATACTTTTGCCAATATAGTGAATGTACATGACCTTAACATGCATCGTATTTACAGCATTCATTCATTCTTAGGAGCTGCCTGTTCAATTCTTCTGACAATAATCAACTGATTGGACGAAGCCACGCCCACTTAAGTTTAATTCTGTAACAGGTCCTGTACAAATACAGATAGCAGCATTTTGTTACTCCAAATGTCGACATTTTAAATTTTGCTTTCAATTTATGTTAGCAAATGGGTTATCAAGCCTTCTGAGATGTTTTATAATAATAATAATAATAATAATAATAATAATAATGTATTTTGTAGTGTTTACTGCTAGAAATTATTAGTATGTCAAAGAGGAAATATGCTTTATGTTAGTTACAGCAGAAAATCAACTTTTTACATTTTTAACTTGTGTCTCTATCTGTCCTTGGACTTTTGCACATTTATTCATTTAGGAAACTGGAGACTCCTTATAAACAACTTATAGAAAACTTCAATGATCACACAGTATTGTCTTTATTCATTAATCCTCTATCTTGGATTATGTAGAATAAGTGATGCAAAATACAACATACACACAGTATAATAATACAATTTAATTAATGAATAGTTTTTTTTTTTTTTGCTTTTTGGTCATGTTTTATTAACCAGTATAACACGCTGACCTCTTTCTGAGTTTACTGCTTAAATGTAACTGAAATTTGTCTACATTCATATCCTTCAAATTGGGCGTAAGGATGCATGTGATGATGGGAGCAGGAGGATGAGGACAAGGAAACAAAATTGCCATGACAACCAGTCTGAAAACACACACTTCCACATGCTAAAGCGCAGAATAGCGGCCCATTCAAGTATGGTGCAGCTCACAAAACCTTTAATGTCATACACCAGTAAGTTGTCATTGTGCGCCCGACTGCAGACTGTGACTTCTACAAAGGCTCAAAGAGCAAATGGATTAGAATATCAGTGAAAAGATGACTGAATCAAAGCCAGTGGATTGTCGAGATTACCAGGACAAAAAAAAAAAAAAAAAAGGTTCAAACTGAAACTACAAAGTAATGACTATCCAATCAGAGTCCTGATGATTCATTTCTAATAATGTACTAAAAAGTAAAACTGGTATTTTATTACAGATTTTGGGGTTTTATTTTATTATATTTGTGCTGCATTATTTGAAGGGGGTCTGCAGTGTGCCTTCATAAGTGGGCATTGACATTAAGGGCTGAGGGACATGATGATGTAATATCGATGTTGTGATAAAATGTAATGATACACTTTTCTGAAAATTGTTCATCTTTTTATTATTTAAATATATATATATATATATATATATATATATATATATATATATATATATATATATATTTTTTTTTTTAAGCTTTTAATAATTAAACACGGAATATTAGCGGCTTATTTCATGTAATTATTTAATTCTTTGCAAACAATAAAATCTGCACAAGACATAACACACTTTTCTTTCTGAAAAAACAAAAAACAAACTTGTCTGTGTTTTGTCTACCTCTTATGTATTCTCTAGGATTACAAACACTGACAGAACAACGGGCCATCTGAAGCTTTTGAGTAGTTTTGTTGACAAACCTGGTTTCATGGATCTTAATGATTTGAACAAACTCTTCACTGAAGCTTTGGGAGTTTGCGATGGAAAGTTTACACTCCCTCTTAAAATGTGTAATTACCGTAAAGCTCATAAGAGAAAGCACGTAAAAACAACAAGATGAGACAAAACAACAGACAAAACTTCTGAAATGAAAGGCTTGTTTTGGAGAACAGCTCTTGTGCCCTGAGAGTGACGTGAGCGTGGAGGGGATATCTTCTTCTTCTTCTTCTTCTTCTTCTTCTTCTTCTTCTTCTTTTTTTTGTCATGTGAAACATTTCGCATGATCACTGTGGAGATGCGTGCTATTTCTCATCGCTCGCCGCACCCCACCATCCCACCCCTTCATTCACGCCTCCTCTTCTTCTCAGCGTAAAACAAAGGCAGGCGCCTGAAAGCGCTCTGAGGTAGGTAAATGTATTCAGTGACATCGGCCGGATGATTCTATTCTGCCGAGGCCCTGTAACATTTGTTTCCAGTCTTGTCTGAGGGCTGGGATGCCATGTTGCGCCTTTTGTCCCACGTGCTCCTCACACAGGGCTGCAGTTAATGGTAGCCTTGTCCATGTCTACTGGAGCAGAAACTTTAGCTACTAGCCAGAACGGGGAGGTTGGCCTACCAGGGAGGCTAAAGAAGAGGGGGAAAAAAAAAGTGCACGGCTGCCACACAGGTTGCTATGGAAGGACAGAAGACAGCATTCGGAAAAGCCCTCTTAAAAGGAAGTGGTGCGGGAAAAAAAAAAGAAAAGTTTCCCCCCCTCCTCATGGTATTTCTGAATAAACTGGCCTCCCTACGTTTCTCCTTTTTTTTTTTTTTTGTCCATCTAACCCGTCATTACTTCTTGCCTACCATCCGAGGCTCATAGTAAAGCTCTTTTCTAGCCGTCCTAATGGAGGCCATCTTTTCCTGCTCCTCAATCCTGCTATGCTGACAATAGGGGGCCGCTGGAGTGATGGCGCGATGGCTGGATGGCTCGCTAGCTCGAAGGACCCCCATGCTGCTGCCTCTCTGAGATCTTCTCCTGACTTGAGAGGCACATTAACAAGAGTGGCTCTTTTCTTTGTCTGGCCCTCAGGGTGGCTCAGCCGTACTCATCCACGGCTTCTCACTTACACACGATGACCGGCGCTGAGCTTCTTCAACTTTCACTTGACTTGCTTAATCTGGCCCTTAACTTGAAAACCATCATAAGCACTTTTTTTTCGCGGAAACTAAGCGTCATGGCTGTGTTTTAAGAACCAACCTTTGTCAAGGAAAAAGAATGTCCAAAATCAAACAAAGTTCTTTTATTTTAGATTGTATGTTATATTGGTAAAAGTCTGAACGCAGTTTAGCATCTCTATGGTTCAAAGCGTAGATTAGAACAGCTTTTGTTAAGGCCAATCGAATGGAAATTATTCCATTTACATTATTCGGATCTCGGCTCGTCTTTACTAAGCGTCTCAGTGTGGGAATTCGCTCCTGTGGCTAAAATTGCTCATAGTGATGCAATTTTCGTCCTACTTTTAGGAGTAAGAGCAATTCATCCACATTCTTAAAATCACTCCTATCTCCACAAAAATGGCTAGTAGTAGTGTTCAGGCAGAGATGCTGCGGAGGAGAGACGTTTGAGTAACAGAGCGAGTGATAAAAAACACATTTGGACGTTGAATCCTTTTTTTTTTTCAGCTGACTGATACTTGTTCTTTATTAAACGCAAAGATGCAGCTTTGAAACAATGATGATTCGGGTTTGTCACAATATCAGAAATAATAAATCAAACTTTGCTCTTACAGCACCACAGATCATGCACATATTTATACACATCTACTGTTATTAAAAAATACATTAAATAAAGATATTCGTATTTAGATGTTTTGTTTTTATATTAAATACTTAAAAAAATTTTTTTTGATTCTCTGTTACAAGCAGCACTTCATTAAATCATTAACACGTCATACCCCCATTTTTCACACTCCTCAGGGGTTCAGACTGCAGACTGACGGGTGGCATCGATGGTTTCACAAATTGCCTCCAGTCACTTTTTATTTTTAAGAGTAGGACATCATTTAGCTTGAACTATTTCTTTACATTTTGCTCCCTCCTCCGCAATCAAAATGCTCTCATCCTCTCTCCAGTTTCATTTAATTTTTTCGAAATCATTTTGATCAGATTATGAGAGTCATACACAGCTCTATTGTATTGTATTGTATTTCAGTCCTAAATGAACTTTGGGATTCCTATAAGTGATTCTGAGACACTTAGTGAATACGGGCCCAGATCTATAGAGAGAGCAAAAGAGGGCTGACATGGAATTTTTTTATTTTCAAATGATCATTTACAGGATGTTTAACAACAAGCAAAAGGAGAAGCTAATAATTTATACTCAACTTTAGGTTTATGTTTTAAAATGGAGATATAGACGGTTTTTATTATTAAAATTTCTTTTTTAATACAGATGCGAGACAAAGAAAGACTTTGTTCATGACCATGAGAAATTCATGCTAACAGTATAAACCACCTAATAAAATCACAATGCAGGGGTTTAATATTTGATATTTGGTGATGCAGCTGAATCTACTACAATATGAAAGCACTTGATTAATTATCTAAATTACATGACCAGCTTTGTTCTTGTAATCTTGAAATCCTTTTTTCTTTTTTTTTTTTGTCACGTTTTTTCCCTTTTTGTTTTTCATTTTCATCAACCTTAAGGCATTAACCAGTAATGCAAGTAGTACAAGTAATTTTCGATTGATCAATGATCTATTTGTGATATTTCAATCATCATCTGATCCAAATTGTAGAATTTTTGACACGCTTCAGAAATGCTTCCGGTTGGAGCCATAATGGTTTAAATTACTAATGTGTTTATAATTTTGAAAATAGAACAGGAGTTTATTAGAAAGTACACCAGGAAGATACAAGCAGGAATATTAGGAGGAGTGGGTTGAATTATATCAATCAATCAGTCAATCAATCAATCAACCAATAAATCAATAAACAAACAAATAAATAAATAAATAAACACAACAAGGTGTATACAAACATTTCTTCTTCTGCTTTTCTCTTTCTCTGTTAATTTTCCTTCTTTTCCTTTTTGACAAATATACAAAGTCTTTATTATCTTGAGTGAAAAAGTGGAATGTTAAAAAAAAATCTCAAAGTAAACAGTAGTAACATTTTGTTTATTTGTCTCTGTTGCTGTTAAAAATTCTATTGAGAAGGTTATTAAAACTATACAGCACAGTACGGAGCCAATCTATTACTGTGAGACGCTAACACATTGTTTGTGACAGTAGTTTTATTTGCACATTTACAGAACACAGACGCAGGTATTACACACATTTGCATACTCCGTATTCACTTCAAACAAACACACAAACCAGATTGATGCGTTAAATCAGTGGAATCTGCAGAGGCATGACCAGGAGATCAGCCTGGATGATGTTTGCGGGAGTGAAAACTTTTGCACGTGATTTTACATTCAGGACTCTTTACTAAATCAGAGCCGTGATGAAGAGCTTTGACCTTGACTTGAGATGCGTTGATGATCCTTCCTAGGTTCAATTGAGGGCCAAATTATGCTCTCAAACATGTCCGTGTGCGTGAGAAAAGATTTTATTGAATAATGAAAGAAACTTATGAAAATCTACAAAGAGGAATTCTTTAATGGATTAAGTGAGCAGCGGAGTGGAAACGAAGGTCCAGGGAGGCCCAGCCACTGCCACTAACGCGCTCGTTTATTGTTTGTTGGGTTTTTCTCACACACACACACACACACACACACACTACATGAGGCAGCTTTATGGGATATGTATTGAGGGATTAGAGGCTCTCTGTAGTCTCCAGAATAGCACACACAGCATGACTGCTCCGTTTATGACATTTAGATACTCTCCAAATGAGGAAAGGGTGAGAAGAGGAGACACGGGAAATGAGACGCACACCGAGATCTCTACCGCCTGGAGTCTGAAAACGAAACAAGTCCATCGCCTAATCCACGGAGATAAAAGCGAGACTATCATCAAAAGGAATTTGAGAAAGCTTGCTAAGAGGCCGAGAGAATACATCACGACATTGTTTAATATCGATACCACAGAGCTGTCGAGTTCTGGCTTCTGATGCCTCAAAAGGTGTTGATTAGCCGTCTAGAAACATAAGCCGTACCAGGAGCTTATGGAGATTCCATATAAAAGGCAATTACAAATCAATCAGAAGTATAACGTGTCATTTAGACGGTAGTTTTTAAGTAACTGTTGGACTCGAAAAAATTGAATTTGAAACTGAATCAGTCATTAAGAAGGTGTTTTTATTTATTTATTTATTTATTTTCAGTATTCCTAATTGCTTGGGAATTGACCGTACTAATACATTTCACTAGCTGATGATGTCATCGACACCTGATACTGTAAGTCTATTTGCACCTTTGGGTTTGTGTGTTGTTGGTGGGTTTCCTCCAGATTTTCCAGTTTCCTCCCACAGTCCAAAGACACTAAGAGTAGGCGAACTGGGGTTTCCTAATTCCCCGTGGTGTGTGAGTGGCACCCTGTCCGCGGTGTACCCTGCCCTGCCGTCCCCTGGGATACAGCGAGTGATGATGCTACTTAAGCTCAAAAACTCTCTCTGTCGTTTTGTGTTGGCTGTGACTCTCTGTTCACATGCTCGCGTACTACAGTTTATATTTCATGATTATTTCCATGACTAAGGACGAAGGAGTCACTGAAGGAGGCTGCGGTTTTAATATTTGTGCAGTGATTCAGCCTGGGCACGTCTGGCTTGTTTAGCTCTTACAGTATGTCTTGTACATATTGTTTGTTCTTAGAAGCAAACTGAACTTCATCTTTGCTTGAAGTAGACTAAGAGCTTTTTCTGGGTTCCCAGCTACTCCAGTGCTCCACAGTCCGTATCACCTCATTTACACCACTTGTTGCATCACACAGAGGCTTTGTTTTTACCTTGTAGCTTGTTTTCTTGGTAGCATGAGCCTGAGCTGTCCTGCTTGGTTTCATGTTCAAAAGTCCTTTTCAGTCGAGCAGTTTGTTGCTGCACTTCAGGACTCGGAGAAATAACTTTTCATACCAGAAACAGAACAAAGACCCAATGCGGACTTAGGGCGACATTTTACTTTTGTCCTTTCACCAGTTATATGTTCATCAAACATCATTCATTATTTTGTAATGAAGTAATGTTTGGATAGTCCACTTTAGAAACTCAGCATTTTCTAAAGAAGAGAATCCTTACCAATAGTTCTTTAAGGGTTTATTAATGTTTTTCCCCATTAGAAATTACTTCTACTTGGTTCTACTTGATCTCTTGTAGGGATCTACACATACTTTTTATGGGTTCTTCCAGACAGACAATTGGAGAAATCCTTTAAGGTGTACAATCAAGATCTATCTATAAACTGGTATGAGGCAGATATAACTGGTTTTCACCAACATATCTACAAATGGTAATCCTACCATATACACCCATCAGCCATTATGACTACCTGCTTAATATTGAACAGGTCTCCTTGTTTGCCCCTGTGCTCTGACACATTTTTATTACAACCAGCATTTTATTGGATCAGACTACATGGACCAGCCGTCACTACCCATGAGCATCAGTGACCCTTGGTCATCCATGACCCTGTCGCCAGTTCACTGGTTTTCCTTCCTTGGATCACTTTTGGTATGTTCTGACCACTGCAGGCCAGGAACATCCCACAAGAGCTGGAGTTTTGAAGACGCTCTGACCCAGTTGTCCAGATGTCACAATCTGGCCCTTGTCAAAGTCTCAAAACTTTCAACATATCAACTTCAGGTAAAAAAGGTTCACTTTATATTGCCTAATATATCCGAGCCACTTCCAGCCATCATTGTAACGAGATGTTAGAAATATAGCATCTGTAACAAAGGCCAAATTGTGACGGCTAGACGACTGGGTCAGAGCAACTCCAAAACCGCAGCTCTTCTGGGGTGTTTCTGGTCCACAGCGGTCAGAACATACCAAAAGTTATTCAAGGAAGGAAAACCGGTGAACTGGTGACAGGGTCATGGGTGGCCAAGGCTCACTGATGCACATGGGGAGTGAAGGTTGGCCCGTGTAGTCTGATCCAATATAAGAGCTGCTGTAGCTCACATTGAGGAAAAGGGTGCATCACTGTTTTAGTGGCAAAAGGGAGACCTGCTGGATATTTGGCAGGTGGTCATGATGTGTGGCTGATCAGTGTGTACACTATATTGTCAAAAGTATTCACTCGCCAGCCTTCACATGCATATGAACTTGAGAAACATCCAATTCCTAATCCAAAGTGTTACACTGATGTTAGAACTAGAGTTCAGAAGTTGGGCTCGGCCCCTTAGTTCCAGTGAAAGGAACTCTTAATGCTTCAGCATACCAAGACATCTTGGACAATTTCATGCTCCCAACGTTGTGGGAATGGTTTGGGGGCGGCCTCTTCCTGTTCCAACATGACTGCGCACAGTGCACAAAGCGAGGTCCATAAAGACACGGATGAGTGAGTTTGGTGTGGAAGAACTTGACTGGCCTTGACGAGTCCTGACCTCAACCCCATAGAACAGCTTTGGGATGAATTAGAGCGGAGACTGCGAGTCAGGCCTTCTCGTCCAACATCGGTGTCTAATCTCACAAATGCACTCCTGGAAGATCGGTCCAAAATTCCCATAAACACCCTCCTAAACCTTGTGGAAAGCCTTCGCAGAAGAGCTGTTATTGCAGCAAAGGGGGCGGGGCCAACATCATATTAAACCCTATGGATTAAGATTTGAATGTTACTCAAGTTCATATGCATGTGAAGGCAGACGAGCACTTTCGCAATATGTTGTAGTAGTAAATGCTCAAAAAAATGTGTAATTATTTTTGTAGCTAGGATGTAAGATTTTGTTACAGAATTATTGCTAGCTAACTGAAAGGTGAAAAACCCACTCAAACATTATTGTAATGTATTATAGGGTATAGTACGTATTGTTTAAAGGTGTGTTCCAGCGATATGTCCCAGTTGATTAATAAGTCAAATTGATTACAGCAATAAAAGAAAATATGTTCAAGTCAAAAAACAGACTTAATTGAAATAAAATGGATTTTAAATGATCAACTTTAAAATATCAACAGCTAGACCCTGCTGATGTTGGGAACGAATTGAATTAAATGATAAACATTACATCACGATAGGTTTCAAAAGCAGACAATCCAAATAAAGCGTTAGTTCCTGATTTTATTGTTTTCACGACTCCACATAGGAATGAAACTATGAATTGTCAAAAGTTTTATATTCATCCAGTCTTGGTTGTTATGCAGGACGTAACTGGACTCTCGTGCCATGTCCTTGCTTGGCTTTTCAGAGTGATAATGAATGATGACTGTACCAGACTGTGGCCACTTGATAACTTTAAATAAATGTAAAATATACTGCAGATTTGGATCTTTCCTGGAAAAAGTCTGTCCTGTCCTTAAACCAAAGGCTCATACAATCCCAGAAATAAAAGAATATAAATATCATTCTCCCGCTTAGGTGGTACCATCAAGCATGCACGGTTCATAATATTATTTCCTAGCTTTATTTAACAGGGTGTGTAATCTTAAGTAGCCTCAATTAGCTTTTAGGTTTTATGGACCTTTTTTTTTTAATGCCTAATTATGTACCTAATAAAGTTTTTGAGGTAAGATTATTCACAGTGTAGGTACAAAACATGTCCGTTTGATTGGTACCTGTATTTCTGTGTGTGTATTAAACATCCTTTTAACACACTCGGGCCAGGGGTAGATTAATGCAAAGGTAAATCCAAAGGTTCTGGACTGCTGATCAGAAGGTTCCTGGGTTGAGCTGCCACAATTCTTGAGAAGGTTCTTCACCCTCAGCTGCCCAGATACAACAGGGTGTTGAGACGGCAACCCGACCATGTAAGAAACCGCCACAGAACCGACAGCAGTCTCTCCAGGGGTGGGGAGTATTTGTTGTCCAATGTGCCGGATGGCAAGTGGATGGACTCTTACCTCCTTAACACACTCACACCTTGAGCAATGGTTCGCTTTTGGGTCATGTTTTTTTTTTTCCCTCAAAGACGTGTTATCTGGCTTGTTTATTAGGTGGGGTCTAAATGAGGTCTGGAGTTTTTGAATCAGCTTTTTGAGAGTGTGGATTATTAAAAGTGCTTTATGAAGAACTATAAACTCTGCATTAGAAGATTGAATGAATGAATGAATGAATAAGGAAAGAAAGAAATAATCCTTCAATTTGGCATGGATTTGCCAGAGATCCCAGTGTTTTACCTAAACTCACCACAAGAGGGAGCTGTCGTCTCTTTAAGGATCAATCAAAAACACAACGTGCAACCCCATAAAGGAAACTCCAGCACACACACTGAGCTTCATTTACAGCAGGGACGTAGGAGGGAAACATGTTCCTGTGGGTTTTGGCTGCTTTGTTGAGGATAAATCCAGTGGCGTCGACACCAGCCAGACTCGTCACTCCCTGAAATACTTTCATACACTCCGGCTTAGTGACTAAAAACCTGGGTTTTTGATTAAGAACGTGGTGGGTCATGAATAAAAGTTCGGCTCAGGTTAATTAGAAATGCCATTAGACCTCCAGCTTGTGCTTTGTCCATATCATATGATTAAAATGACAGAAATAAAAAGTTCCAGTTCAGATACAGCCGCCGTATTTGGCGCATTGAATCTTCAAATAGTCTATTGATGATATGTTAATGACATTGCCCTTTGGCGTTTATATCACGTTCACAGGAGATGGAAACGTGTCAAAGGTCACAGCTGTGAGCGCCTGGATAACAGAGTCCTATTGTAAGATTGTAAGAAATGAGGGTGAAGGAAAGTTGAAACCTTTTTTAAACATTTTTACTTTTTTGGAAAAGTTTTTCCGTTGTTCCATTAAATGCATCGAATGAAGCAACAAGTGCAAGTTTGTCAACTGGTTAATGAACATGACTCCATAAACTTTCTAATATCAATTTCCCAAAGTTTATGTCATTGAGGAAAATCGTTTTAAGATCTCATAGCGAAGCTAATTTGGGATTAAATGAATGTGTTATAATCTGAATCTCTGGTTCTGGTTCCGTCTCATTACAATCTCATTAATGCTACATTAGTCCAAGGATTCGCCACAAATATAACCAAAAGAAGAAGAAGAAGAAGAAGAAGAAAAAAAAAACCACATTACAGCCAACTTGCGAGCCGGTGTTAAAGAGCTGAACACTTGTAAATGTCAACCACAAGGCCTTAATGAGATGGGAACGGCATGTGGCGCTACTCCTGTTGACTCAGATGCGCAGAATAAACAGGACCGTCTCTCTGACCGAGCCTCGCCGCCATGGGCTACGCATGCAGAGGATTAGGCTAATGCCGACCTGTGAGCGGGGCGGAGCAGCAAGATTCCCTCTGACTGATTAGAGCTCAGGTCAGGAGGGGGAGGAGCGCGCCGGGGACGAGGTTCCCTCCAAAACAGCAGAGAGAGAGAGAGAGAGAGAGAGAGAGAAGCCAGGCTCGGATCAGCTTCTTGTCGACAAGAGATAATCCTGTTTGTCACGTCACTCTGGGGCGCAGGTCTGGGCAAGGCCAGAGGGATCAAGGCAAAATATTGTGCTTCAGGGTCACATGTTTTCTCCAGAGGCCGGAGCTTGAGGTCTTAACAGAGTTCATGCTCTAAATCAGGGTTTCTTTTTTCTTTTTTCTTTTTTTTACCTTTCACTTCACCTTAAAACTGAGTTTTCTAGGAGGGAAGGATGACGGGTTTTAGTTCTCTAACCGCAGCTGTGATGTGTTGAGATTAGCAGATCTTTCAAACAGGATGCTTGATTCTTCTCTCTCTGGCTTTCTTTTATAGGTCTGAGAAAAAAATAATAATAATTCCGAACCGCGCCGACAAATCCTTTCTTAAAAAGGACACGATGCTGTTGAGCCGGGGTGTGATTGGTGATTTATTTATCTCTGCTAGTAAAGTTTGGTTTAGTGTGTTCCCTTGGATTTGTCCCACGTGTTCTTTTAAATTATCACCTCCATCCAATTTTGTGGGTGGGTGTGGTCTTCTCCAGGGTGGCTCCTCCCCCATGAACAAATACAAGGTCTGACCGAACGGGTTCATAAGCATGAAAAGTCATATAAGTCGTGATCAGTCATGCTGTAGCTTTGCTCACTTTCATGCAGGACTGATTTCGTTCGCGCTGTCCCAGAGACTCATGGTGATCGAGTCAAGTCCAGAGATTTACTTGGCATAGTGTGAGTCTGGTGAGGGAGCATGTTAGATGGTAAGGGAGGTGCAGAAAGTGGAGGCGAGGTGATAGAGTAAAACACATCTCTCACCTCTTGACTTGTTCGCTTCAGGCGTGGTAACCGCACTCGTTCTCCTTTTCTCATGACAAACTCGTGCCACGCGTGGGTGCACCCATCACCTCTTTCGAGCCGTCTGGCCTGGCAAAGGGCACCCAACCTAGTTCCTGGAAAGCACCCACATAACGCCACTGTCTGTCACGCCAAACGAGCCAGCCTCCGCGCCCAGACGGAGCCTTTGGCACCAGCCCTCCTCCCGTTTCCTCGCTTTCCTCTCTCCTACCATGACACAGAAAAAAAAGAAGTTTGGAACCATTTGCTAAATCATTCTTTTTTACGCGAGGCTTGGGATTCTAACCGAGGGTGTGCCATTGCAAAAAAGGAACTGAGGATTGAGGAAAAAAAAAACAAAAAAAAAAGGTGCAAATTGCCAAGCGCTTTGCGGTGAGCCCTGATCGTAAGCAGCAGTCGCACGCACTCTGTGCCGTTCCTCATAACCCCTCTTGCACCTCCGTAATTGCCTGCTTATGGGCCAGATATGTAATTTAGACCTGCATTCAAATGCTTCTGAGGTGATGACAGTTCATTTGCTCCAAGATTAAAAACCCCTCCGTTTCGTTGGACCTAATCATATGTGCTCTTGAACCTCCTTTGGGAAAAAAAGACGGACGCAGTAAAACAGAATCCAAGATTTTGGTGTTTGTGGTCCAATGTCAGATGTGCTGAAGTTTTTTTTTTTTTTTATGTGCAGGAAATTGCAGTCTTGGAAACATGCTCGGTTGAGACGGCCAAAAATAATGAGCTCTGTTTATGCAGCTCATGACTGCAGTAAGCTGTTTTATCCTCGAAAGTTGCAGAATGCTCCAATCAGATCGGTTGATTAATTCCCCAGAATAGCAGCTCTGACAGAAGCGTAGCTGTAAATCACAGGGTTAGATTAATGCGCTCATTCCAGTACAGTACTGCGTGAACATCTTGTTACAAGCAAGTCTCGAGCTTTGGAAGTAAAATAAGAAGAAATGAGGGGGGTCAAAACTTTTGCATGTTGCTGTAATGGTTTCAGTGCCTGGTTACCGTCAAGAGGTTTAACCGTTGAGTTAATCGTCTTGACACGCCTGGCTTCAAGATAGAGAAAAAAATGTAAAATTAAAAATGTTGAATTTTAGGGCAGTTCCATTTTTTCTTTATATCAGGATTGTATCTGTTTTTATTTAAATCCTTCGAC
The DNA here is from genome assembly GCA_011419295.1 of Clarias macrocephalus. Lineage (NCBI taxonomy): Eukaryota > Metazoa > Chordata > Actinopteri > Siluriformes > Clariidae > Clarias > Clarias macrocephalus. The sequence continues at coordinate 1,111 of JAAGKR010009566.1, read as the reverse complement.
ATCTGTCTGCAGATGTTTTGTTTATCTGCTCAGAACTTTGGGATTAATTTTGAGGATTCAAATGCAAAAAAGTCACAAGAATGAGTCATGTGTGTGTGTGTGTGTGTGTGTGTGTGTGTGTATATATGAACATGCAGGTGTGTGTGGGCGTCAGGACTCCCAGGATTCACCCACTCAGCATGTTGGGCTGGGCCGGAGAGAGCCCAGGAGGAAGGGACGCAGGGAGACGGAGAACAATGACCCCATCCTGCTCCTCTCCGTTGGTGTGGGTGGGAGGCGTTTATTCGCAATTCAGCCCACGCAAAGACCCCCCAAGCCACCCACGCATACTGGAGATGCCTACCTGCCCAGGGACTCTCTCACCCCATCTGTCCAGTTTAGGCAGAAACTCCGGTAGCTGTGGGTCAGCAAGGAAGATGATTGATGAAAGAAAAAAAATCATGAGAAAGAGAGAGAGAGAAATGTAAAACCTTCATGAGCTGGTCGGTTAAATGTAGCCCTGGATTGTCCCAACTGGGTAATAAAAAAAATTTACTATTAGAAATCATTTGTTGTCATTTTTGCCCCAGCGTGCTTTTCTATCGGTGTGTTTGTTCTCATTGCAGCATCTGGTTATGAGAGGAATAAATATTGGACCCAGTAGCACATCAACCGCTAATCAGGTTCCAGGAACTGGAAATGTTGGACAAAATTTGTGCTTTTCTGTCACGGAGCGCAGGAGGGAGGGAAGTGTGGAGTGGTGGATCATTTCAACACTCGGAGCTGCGTGAGCTGTGAGTCAGAGCTCAGCTGTGGGAAAGACGTCCATCTGACAATAAGCAGCTCGCAGCCCGGTGCTCACAGAGCCGTGCTGGACCCTTCCCATGATCCCTCAGGACTGGAGGCGAGAGAGAGACACAGAGAGAGAGAGACAGAGAGAGAGACAGAGAGAGAGAGACAGAGAGAGACAGAGAGAGAGAGAGAGAGACAGAGAGACAGAGAGAGAGAGAGAGAGAGAGAGAGAGAGAGACAGAGAGAGAGAGAGAGAGAGACAGAGAGAGAGAGAGAGAGAGACAGAGAGAGAGACCGAGAGAGAGAGAGACAGAGACAGAGAGAGAGAGAGAGAGAGAGA
>JAAGKR010009565.1:10000-17388 GCA_011419295.1 Clarias macrocephalus | reverse complement strand
CACTCTGCCTCGATACACACACTGTCCTTCAGTACACACTTTGCCTCGGTACACACTCTGCCTCGATACACATTCTGTACCGCAGTACACACTCTGCCTCTGTACACACTCTGTACTGCGGTACACAATCTGTACTGCGGTACACACTCTGCCTCGCTACACACTCTGCCTTAATGCACACTCTGTACTGCGGTACACACTCCGCCTGTGTACACACTCTGTACTGCAGTAAACACTCTGCCTCGGTACACACTCTGCCTAGGTACACACTCTGTACCGCAGTACACACTCTGCCTCGGTACACACTCTCCCTCTGTACACACCCTGCCTCTGTACACACTCTGTACTGCGGTACACACTCTGCCTCGATACACACTCTGTACTGCGGTACACACTCTGCCTCTGTACACACCCTGCCTCAGTACACACTGTACTGCGGTATACACTCTGCCTCGGTACACACTCTGCCTCGGTACACACTCTGTACTGCAGTAAACACTCTGCCTCAGTACACACTCTGCCTCGATACACACTTTGCCTCAGTAGACACTCTGCCTCGATACACACTCTGTACTGCGGTACACACTCTGCCTCGGTACTTACTCTGCTTCGGTACCGCACTCTGTACTGCAGTACACACTCTGCCTCAGTACACACTCTCCCTCTGTACACACCCTGCCTCTGTACACACTCTGTACTGCGGTACACACTCTGCCTCGGTACATACTCTGTATTGCGGTACACACTCTGCCCCGGTACACATTTTGACTCGGTACGCACTCTGTACTGCGGTACACACTCTGCCTTTGTACACACTCTGTACTGCAGTACACACTGTGCCTCTGTACACACTGTCCTGCAGTACACACTCTGCCTCGGTACACACTCTGCCTCGGTACACACTCTGTACCCCAGTACACACTCTGCCTCGGTACACACTCTGCCTCTGTACACACTCTGCCACTGTACACACCCTGCCTCAGTACAATCTGTACTGTGGTGCACACTCTGCCTCAGTACACACTTCTTTTTATTGTGTAAAGCTGCTTTGCGACAATGTCAATTGTTAAAAGCGCTATATAAATAAAATTGACTTGACTTGACTTGACTCTGCCTCGGTACACACTCTGCCTCGGTACACACACTGCACTGCAGTAAACACTCTGCCTCAGTACACACTCTGTCCTGCAGTACACACTCTGCCTCTGTACACACTCTGCCTCGGTACACACTCTGTACTGCTGTACACACTCGGCCTCGGTACACACTCTGCCTCGGTACCGCACTCTGTACCTGCAGTACACACTCTGCCTCTGTACACACTCTGTACTGCGGTACACACTCTGTACTGCGGTACACACTCTGCCTCGGTACACACTCTGCCTCGGTACACATTTTGACTTGGTACGCACTCTACCTCAATACACACTCTGCACTGCAGTACACACTCTGCCTCTGTACACACTGTCCTGCAGTACACACTCTGCCTCGGTACACACTCTGCCTCGGTACACACTCTGTACTCCAGTACACACTCTGCCTGGGTACACACTCTGCATCAGTACACACTCTGCCTCGGTACACACTCTGTACTGCCGTACACACTTTGTCGCGGTACACACTCTGACTGCGGTACACACTCTTGTACACTGCGGTACACACTTGCCTCGGTACACACTCTCTGTACACACCCTGCCTCTGCACACTCTGCCTTGGTACAGTCTGTCTCTGTACACACCCTGCCTCTGCACACTCTGCCTTGGTACACACTCTGCCTCTGTACACACTCTGCCTCTGTACACACTCTGTACTGCGGTACACCCTCTGCCTCTGTGCATACTCTGACTCGATACACACTCTGCCTCGGTACACACTCTGCACTGCAGTACACACTCTGCCTCTGTACACACTTTGTACTGCGGTACACACTCTGCCTCTTTTTGTCATTTTGTTTAATCAGATGCATTATTGCTAAATGAATCTCTCTACATTGTTAAACTTTGTTTTTATTTTCCTGCCTGACCCACTCGGGCTGCAGGACTGCACTGAACTTTTTAAACACATCCTCTGGCTCACTAACAGAGAGACCAGTGATCCTCACAGCACGGGGCATAAACACATCATTACCCACAATTCAACACAGCGTGATGTCAACTTTACCTCCATTATACCTCTAGAGGGCGCTGTGAGGCTCTACACATCCCCACAGATCCCTTCATAGCGGCTCTAATCTGAGGTGCTGCTTGTTAATTGGTGATTTCTGAGGCTGGTGACTCTAAATGAGCTTCTCCTCTGCAGCAGTAAGTTTTGGTCTCGCTGTCCTGGGAAGGTCTTCATGAGAGACAGTTTCATCCTGGAGCTTGATGGGGTTTACAAACACACACTCGACACAATAGTGTTCTTGTAGGAACTGATCCAGAACAGCCGAACTTCATGTCTTACAATAAGACCTGACTGTCACTGGTGTTACTTAATTAACTAATTCCGCATGTTTTATTTCATACTTTTAAAATCCTCAGTACTGTTGTGGAATGTAGAAAATAAATCACTAAACAAAACAAAAAAATTCGCAAGTGATCCCGGACTTTTGGGCGGTAGAGTGTGTGTGTGTGTAGGTGTGTGTGTGAGTGTGTGACATGAAGAAGATTACAGTGTATATACAGTAGTGAGTTGTGAGTAACGTAATTCTATTTACAATGACTGAATTTATGTAAGTCATGAACAGTGCAAAGTAGAGTTAGACAGAGTAATGCGTTTAGTTCAGTGTGTGTGTGTGTGTGTGGTGTGAGCACTTACCAGGCTGAACTTAAATTATAAATGTAAATTATAGAAATGTTATTTTTAAAAAGTAAAAATCAACATATAATTTAAAGAGCATGGATCCCTTCACTTACAACCAGCAGATGACTTTCAGATGATGTTTAATAAAACTAGGAGTCTCGTTATTCATTTAAAAATATTTTATTAAACTTTTTGAACATCATTTAAAAATGTGAACATTCTGCTGGTCAGCTTGTCACGATATTTTTATAATGACCCCAAGTAACAGAATAGAAAAAATGTTTGGAAAATGGATAAAAATAACTACTACAATATTAATTTATTTTAAGCATCTGAGCTTATCTGTGTCAGGACGAGAGGAAGGAAAAAGAAATGAAGGCAGTAAAATAGGACTGAGGAAAGAAAGAAAAGAAAGAAAAGTGGCTCCTGATGCCTGGTCATAAGAAATTCAGATTTAAACATTTTTATTTATTCCAAACTCTTTTTTCTAATGCAAAGGTATTTAAAAAATGCAAAACAAAAAAAGAACAGACCAAGTAATTCCCTACAGCGATGAAGGAAGTGATTCTGATTTAACATGAAAAGTGAAATGAATCAGAACAGTCTCTTATTCATCTTTAATGAGGATAAAAGAAAATGACAATCATATGCATGTAAACATGTGCAAGCATAGTGTGTGTGCAAGCGCTCCCCTCAACTGTGTGTGTGTGTGTGTGTGTGTGTGTGTGTGTGTGTGTGTGTGTGTGTGTGTGTGTGTGTGTGTGTGTGTGTGTGTGTTCAACTCTCTCAAACACACACATGCTGTTCATTATTCACCATCTGGTTCCACCAAAGTGATAAGCTTGTACTGATGCTCACACACCAAACGCCTCAAGGAGAAACATGTAGCGTTAACACATACACATGCACAATTAAATACACACAGGCCGGTCCATAAGTATTTGGACAGTGAGACAGTGTTTGGGGGGGGGGGTGCCTCTGTACTACACCACAATGACATGTAGACTTTTCAGCTTGCAGCTTTAACTACCTGCTTAGATACTTTAAGTCCTTTAATCTTCACTAGCTCAAAAGTAATGAGTCCCCAGTTGTGGCTGTAAAAGAACTGAAATTGATTCCCAGTGCTGAATTTGTATTTGGTAGCTGTTCATGAGAACTCGAGGTGAAGGAAACCATCTTTAGACTGAGAAACTAAACAGATATATCAAAGCCAGAGCAGAAACGTATTTAGGAGGCCAAATCCACAATCTATGCAAAAAATGCACTGGTGAGCTCAGCAATACCAAAAGACCTTGAAGAGCACAGAAGATAAGTAAAGTGGATGATCCCTGGATTCTTTCCTTGGTAAAGACAAACCCCCAAGGACATCTTTAGGAGCACTCTGGAGGAGGAGTAACATCATCAAAGTCTACAATCAAGAGACACCTTCATGAGTGCAGGTACAGGGGGTTTATCGCAGGATGCAGAACACTGGTGAGCTCTCAGGAACAGAGAGGACAGATTCGGTTTTCCTTGTGAGACTGAGGCCAGGAAGAACTGTGGTTTTAATGTATGAGCCTGTAAACACAGAAACATGATTAACTTGCACCAGAATGATTGGAAGAGAAGAACATGGAAAAGGAAAGGAAGGAGCAGGATCTTAAGCGTACCACATCATCCTCAGACATAGCGTGGGCGGTGTTATGGCGTGGCCATGTACGGCTGCAGTGGAACTGGCTCACCGATGTTCAGAAATGCATAGAGTTCTACTCTCTGCTCAGATTCACTCAAACGCTCCAGAACTGATAGGACTGATAGGGCTTCACAGTACAAATGGATGTTGTTGTTAGTCTTTCGGCTGCTCCCATTCAGGGGTCGCCACAGGGACATTTGGTCTGCGCATACAAGCTATGCACAGATTTTACTCTGGATGTCTTTCCTGACAAAACCCTCCTATTTTACACGGGCTTGGGACTGGCACTGCATCCAGTGGCTGGGAATCAAACCCGGCCTTTTGCATGGCAGGCGAAACACCTACCTTAGCCACCAGTGCCCCCTTCACTGTACAAATGGAACAAAACACAGTTTTCATCAATTCAATTCTATTAAACTTTATTTATATAGCACTTTTAACAATGTTCATTGTCAAAGGAGCTTCACAAAATGAAAAGAAAATTGATGGAAGTGTGTATGAGTGCATATTGGAAATATGATTTTCAAAGGATAAGTTACTGTCTAATATCACACCCAGGTCTTTCACTGTCGAGCTGGTGGTTACAGTACATCCTTCTAAATGCAAGCTGAATTGTGAGAGCTGGTCTGTACTGGTTTTTGGGCCAATAAGTAAAATCTGTCTTATCTGAATTTAGTAAGATAAAATTATCGGTCATCTAATCTTTTATGTCCTGGACACACTCAGTGAGTCTAGACAATTTGGGAATTTCGTCTGGTTTTGTGGAGATGTATAACTGCGTATCATCAGCATAACAATTAAAATAAATGCCATGTCTTATAATGTATATTGAGAAGAGCAGAGGTCCTAAAACTGACTTTTGTGGGACCCCATATTTCACTGGCATTACACCAGACAGTTCTCCATTCAGATCTACAAAATGGAATCGATCAGACAGGTAGAATCTAAACCATTTTAACGCCTGCCCCTGAATACCAATGTGATTTTGTAAGCGATCTATGAGAATTTTATGATCTATTGTGTCGAATGCAGCATTAAGATCAAGTAAGATGAGTATTGAGATGCAGCCTTGGTCCGAAGCTAAAAACAAGTCATTTTAACTAGTGCAGTTTCTGTACTATGATGGGGCCTGAAACCTGACTGAAATTCTTCTAGGATGTTGTTTTCCTGCAAGAATGTGCATATTTGGGCTGATGCTACCTTTTCTAATATCTTTTATATAAACAGAAGATTTGAAATCAGTCTGTAATTTATTTCATTCAGGTCTAAATTAGATTTTTTAAAGAAGAGGCTTAATAACTGCCAAATTGAAAGGTTTAGGGACGTGACCTAGATATAATGAATAGCTGGTAATGTTTAGAAGCGGTGCTCCAGCTATATGTATCACTCCTTTTAAAAATCTGGTTGGGATTGGATCTAACAAGCATGTGGTTGATTTAGCCGAGGTGATGAGTTTATACAGCTCTTCCTGTCCTACACCTGTAAAGCACTGAAAATCTAAATGTTTAGACTGGACTGGATCACAGGATGCTGTCAGAAGTTGAACCTCCATTATTTTCCACTAAAGACTTACAGTGGGCCTAGAGAGCTCCCAGAGAGCTCAGGTTATTAGGAAGTGAACACTCTGGATGAGGTGCCAACTGATTGCAGGGCAGAATCACATATTGATAATTAAACACTATCGGAAATTAAGAAATTTCAGTCAATGCATTATTTCCATCCAGAGTTGCATTATTTTTTTGTCTGAAATCTTGTATTGATGATGGGAGGTTTGAACTGCTCCATAAAGTCTTCTCCAGCACGTCCCAAGGCTTTCACCGAAGCAACCCCAGATCATCACACTGCCTCCAGAGGCATGTACAGTGGCCACTATGCATGATGGGAGCATCGCTTCATGCATTTCCCTTCTTACACTGACACGACCACTATTAAACTCTCCTAAACCTAAGTTTCTACTGAACATTTTTCACCATGTGTCTTCACCTAGCGTTTAAGTGATCTCCCATCACCCTCAGGATGTGTCCCTTAGTAAAGTTGAGGTTCTGCTCTGCTCTTCCAGGGTTTAATAATGTCTCGGACAGTTCCTGACCCAATTCCAGTCATTTCAGCTTAATCCCTTTAGTTGTTGTCTTTGCTTGATGCGGGACAATAATGTGCCTCTTCTGGAACACAGCGAGATCTTTTCCATGAGGACACACGGCTGTGTGAGAAATGAGAAGCTCCTCACTGCATCAGTTAGAGTTAAAGATGCAGCTGAAACTCATCACTGCAGTAATTATACAAAGCCTCTTAAGTGTTCGCTTATTTAAGTCACATTTTCCCAGTGTGTATTAAATAAGTGACAAACTCACACAGTTGTGATGCTTTAATAATGTTTGCTTTAAGCCAGAATTTAAGACTCATAGTTCCAAACTTAGTTTCAGGTGAATCTGAGTTGTGGTTACGAGACTGAAATTAGTGAATGTTGTGCTGTGCTAACTAAATCCAACTGGTTTTAAAGTGTGTGTATGAGTGTGTGTTCGTGTGTGTTCGTGTGTGTAGGGGGCAAAGGTGTAGTGTGGAATTTGTATTAAATTCAGCCACCAAATTGCTTCCAGACCTCCCAAAATACCACTTTAAATCTCTCTCTCTCACACTCACACACACACACACACACACACACTTTCCTCCATTTGACAAGATGATGTTATGATTATACCCAGCTGATTGGTTCAAGGAGGCATTTGTGCTTAAAGTTATGTGAGCGTCCACATGCACACACACACACACACACACACACACACACACACACACACACACACACACAAGAACACAGAGAGAGATCACAAAAAATGAAAATACATATTTATCTAATAATTTATTCTGGTGTGGGATTAAACAGTCAGTGGTCACGGCCATAAAAATAGTGACAGATGAAAGCTCATCACTCACTCAC
>JAAGKR010009565.1:0-5000 GCA_011419295.1 Clarias macrocephalus | reverse complement strand
GAAGACCCCACCGGGTGTCGCTCCTGTCAGCTAAAAACAGAAAACTCAGGCTACAGGTCACAAGGACTCAGCAACGTCACCAAAGTCTCGGTTTCTGCTGCAGAATTCGGATGATCGGGTCAGAATCTGGTGTGGATCCATCCTGGCATGTATCAGCGGTTCAGACTGGTGTTGCTGTTGTAATGGTGTGTGATCATGGTGTAAATGTCACAGCCGACCTAAATATTGTTGCTGACTGTGTCCATCCCCGGCCATGTCACAAAGCTGACCATTAGTGAGGAGCACCTGGGAGGGGAAATCGTGCTGGATCCTGCGTGGTGCTCTGCAGGCAGACACAGAAGGAATAAAGAAGCGCAGCAGCCTGGCTGGACGGACACTTTCCTCGGGATATGGCAGTTAGCCAGCGCTGATGTGGAGAGTTTGGGAGAAAGGAACACAAGATCCCTCATACCACTCCAACATGAGCCTGTAAGTAACGCGGTCTAGCCGAGGGGCTGCCAGCTCATGATGCGCCGTGAGAGCTTTAGCTGGTGATGGTGGCGAGGGACCCTGTACCATGTGTCCCTGTACCATGTGACCCTGTACCATGTGACCCTGTTCCATGTGTCCCTGTACCATGTGACCCTGTTCCATGTGTCCCTGTACCATGTGTCCCTGTACCATGTGACCCTGTTCCATGTGTCCCTGTACCATGTGTCCCTGTACCATGTGTCCCTGTACCATGTGTCCCTGTACCATGTGTCCCTGTACCATGTGTCCCTGTACCATGTGACCCTGTTCCATGTGTCCCTGTACCATGTGTCCCTGTACCATGTGTCCCTGTACCATGTGTCCCTGTTCCATGTGTCCCTGTACCATGTGACCCTGTTCCATGTGTCCCTGTTCCATGTGTCCCTGTACCATGTGTCCCTGTTCCATGTGTCCCTGTACCATGTGACCCTGTTCCATGTGTCCCTGTACCATGTGTCCCTGTTCCATGTGTCCCTGTACCATGTGACCCTGTTCCATGTGTCTCTGAAGGCAACAGCTGAGTCCTGTCCAGGAGCCCACAGCGCGGCCCGTTAGAGCTGGACATTTGTTGAGCTGCACTTTGAGTTTAGACAGGGGGCTCTGTCAGGAACGCCCAATCTTATCATTTTGATTCATACACATTGCATACAGACTTACTTCTTTTTATTGTGTAAAGCTGCTTTGCGACAATGTCAATTGTTAAAAGCGCTATATCACACACACACACACACACACACACACACACACACACACACACACACACACACACATATGCATCTTTCTTCCCTTGAAGACCATCAATTGTAACACTCTAGAGGGTTAAACCACCAGTTGTTGGAATTCCTTTATTGTGTGTGTATCTTAATGTGTGTGTGTGTGTGTGGAGTCGGTTACAGGGACTTCTCATGTGGAACACTGTGTGAATCGCTTACTGACCCAGAAGAATGGCTGTTGAAAACACACACACACACAGTTTTTCATGCTTTTGACAAGAACAAATCGCTGCTCCTCCTCTTTCTCAATTCCTTTCTGTCTGAGTCTGAGAATAACTAAACGGTAAGAGTGTGTGTGTGTGTGTGTGTGTGTGTGTGTGTGTGTGTGTGTGTGTGTGTGTGTGTGTGTGTGTGTACAGAACCACTCACTGATGCAGGGGGCGACAGGTGAGCGGCTCTGCTGGTAACCTTTAGCGCAGCGGTTACAGGTGAGTCCCGTCACGCCGTCTTTACACTGACACTGACCAGATGTCTGGTTACACGTCTTACCTGCAGCTCCCACCGGGTGGCAGTCACATGCTAGAGAGAGAGGGAGAGATGGCTTGGCATCATTTGCTTGTTCATTTGTCATTTTCTTCACACTTGCTAAAAGGCTCTGGTATGTACATGTAGTGTGTGTGTGTGTGTGTGTGTGTGTGTGTGTGTGTGTGTGTGTGTGTAGTTGGCACTTCCTCAGGTACAGGATCAGGCAGAAAGTTCAGAAACGTCTGTAAGTGGTGCAGGTCTGGTCCTGTGTGCCCCATGGCATTTGAACCCGTTTGTTTCAGTTTAAAGATCAGATCTGGTGTGTTGATGTAGATCCGCCCGTCTCTCACAATCTTTCAGTCCATCACTTACTCCAACACTTTTGCGGTCACTACACACACCTGACATCACACACCTGTAGAGATCTAGATACACACCTCCCTATTGGCCATAGTCATTTTTAACAGTAGTCCTCAGAATCATACCATATTAGCAGTACATATCACATTGTGTGTGTGTGTGTGTGTGTGTGTGTGTGTGTGTGTGTGTGTGTGTGTGTGTGTGTGTGTGGAGTAGATTACCTATGCAGGCTTTGCGGTGTGTGATTGGCCGGCTCATGTCTCTGTAGTAGCCCTCTTTGCAGTAGTGACAGTGCCGCCCAGCCGTGTTGTGTCTGCAGTTCATACACACACCTCCACTCTTTCGCCCGGAGAGTTTATACAGCTCCATGTTGAACCTGCAGCGTCGTGCGTGTAGATTACAGTTACACGCTACACACAGGAGAGAAAGAGAGAGAGTTTAGGATGAGACACAGTTTGCATGGCTACATGGGTTTAGTTCTTCACTGCTGTATGTATGATGTATGCAGTAGATACTGCTGCTCCAAAAGTATCGGAACAGCAAGACATTTCCTGATCTTTACATCTGGACAACTGAAACGACTTTTGCGTTAAACTTCACCTGGGACGAGTGTGTGTTGTTAAAAAGGATAAACCCACATGAAGACTGTCTAAGGGAGAAGCAGATCTCACACTTCCCCATCAGAACATTCTGAGAGCAGAGATACAGAGGACATGGTGCCCAGAATAAACCTTCATCTGCAGTCAAAGTCAGAAGATTCACACAGACAACACGGAGACAAGCCTCACCAGTGCTGGAGCCGAGGTGAAGCTCTACCAAAGTGACTGCGCGGCCAGAGCGTGACTGAGCGTGGAGAGAGAAACAGTCTGCTGACGACCCCGGAGAGACCAGCTGTGGTTTGTGGCGGTAGTGTCATGGCTGGGGCCCATATGGCTGCTTCTGCAATGTTCTCACTGATCATTACTGATGATGGGAAGTTACAGAGAAACATGTCTAACTGTGAGGAGCTTCATCATGCAGCAACACAGCAGCGCATGACACAACCGCGTGGCACATGCTCACACAGCCCAACCCAACTCAGGACTCGGGCAGACACGCCTGCACTACAGGTCTACAGGAGCATCGCTACAGAACAACGCCACAGTCTGCTCATGTCAGTTACTGCAGGTAAGAGGCAGCTAGTAGTATTTTACTTAAAACTCTCTTCCAGTACTTTTGTTGACCAAAAAAATTTGGTGCCCACCATCAAGGTGTTTAAATATCATGAAATAAAAAGTAAAACTGTTTCATGTTTATTTTTATTTTTTTATCTCAAACCCAAACGGTTTAAGTGTACAGCAAGACGTAGAGGATTAGCTTGTAGAAAGTCGACCTTCTCAGGCATGAACACCCCAAAATCTCAGAAGAGCAAAGTGTACAATCATACAGGGAGTGACGAGAACCAGAGGAGCAACATCTTAAGAAATGTAGCAGGTCAGTGTTCCTGATTCAAACATGAGAAGAACACTGGGTGAGGATGGGATCACTGTGGAGCAGCACAGCAGAAACCACTTCATCTCTCAACTTGAAGTCTGCCGTGATGCATAGTGTGGTAGTGTAGCGGGTCGGGGATCCACAGCACACATGGACATCCACCTCACAACGGGTGAAAAATAAAAAGGTTAACTTTTGGAATATCCGAGTTAAAGTCCAGATCGAGAGGAAATCTCGTAAAACAGGCCGACAGCTGTCAGTTTGTTGGGGCCAAAAGTCTTTAAGACACTAATAAACAGACACAGATAGCCAGTGTTTAATTGCAGTTATAGCTGTAAACATTTTGTACACAACACTGTGGATTATTTCATAATAAACGTTTCATAAAACGGGATTTTTTGTTTTTGTTTTTTTGCTCAAAATTGTAAAATTTGTAAAAAGAAGCGCAATTTCTTATTTGGTTTGTTGTAATCTTATTGTAAGAAATAATAAAGAGGTTCTCATTCGTGGCACAGTGGCGTAGGGGTGAGCACTGCTGCCTCGCACCTCCAGGCTCTGGATGTGATTCCCGTGTCGGGTCCGTTCGGGTGGAATTCGCGTGTTTTCCTCTGGATAGTGTTTTTCCTCCCACAGTCCAAAGACACACAGATTAGGCTTTTCTAATGGTGTGAGTGTTGACCGGAGGTCCTACCGTGGGCATACACATGGGAATAAATACACTGATATACGCCTCCACCTGTTAGACTACAGAGGTTCCTACATGGATGGATGGATGGATGGATTTTCTCTTTGCTAAGATATTTTCTGCAGTGTATAATTAAGTGACATTTAAATATTAAATGCAAACTTGGTTAATTATTTTGATAAAATGATTTATAATGATTAATGCTAAAGTTATTTAATGCTCGTATGTTAAATAATAAATCAGGTTAGTTACGTGTATCTTCATTTACAGCATTGACACAGTGCACGTTCTGTTCTGTCTCTTTAGTAATATTAACCATGTGGTTTATTTCCTGCTAAGAAACGCTTCCTTAAACATAAATTCTGTCATTGAGAAATCTGTTCTATATAAATCATTAAATATTAAAAATGTAGGCAAGTATTTTCTCTTTCAACAACCAATACTTCCAAAAGAAACATGATTTGTGATGCTGTACTACATAACCAGAATTATTCCATTTACTCGACAAATATACTGTAATTCATGACTAAACGTCTGTCATATGTCTTCAGTCTAATTTAGGGTAATTAGTGCCTTGATTCGTCCTCAGGTTTCCATGGCAACAAAGTTATCCGTTCACTGTTTGAGTTTCACTTCCTGTTTTTGGTCTGGTCTCTACCCAGGTGTAGTCATGAGTTCATTTCCTCGATAGTTTCCACTTGTTTTTTGTCACCTGTGAACCTGCACTGCTGACG